>VXBA01004275.1:769162-908763 GCA_013399895.1 Serilophus lunatus
TTTTTTTTTTTTTTTTTTTTTTTTTCCTATTTTGTGGCTCTCTGGGCTAATCCAGTACATTGTTCTATACTGCAAAGGGTTAATATCACTGTTTTGCTAAGCATCCCAGTTGGCCTGAGAGAGGCTCATGTCCCTCAGACTAAAAGACTTACTGCAGATTCTCACACTTGTTCCTTCACTGGCTGTGCCTCTCACTGGTTACATGCCCAGGTTCAGTTTCTCTGGTCCCCTACACTTCACCAAAGACAACTGCTTAACATTTATTAAGGTGAACACTTCCCAAGACAACTGCTCATCCACACAGTAATGTACTACTTGCTTCTTGGGTGTAAATCTCTGTATCACATGTCCCCCGTAAACAAACCAGATATATACACATACATATGTATATGAACATTTGCCATATTAAAGACAACGTGATCTCAATTACTTTAGCAGGTGATTTGCAATACGATTGCAGTTGGAATGATCTGGTTTAGTCATGTATTTTTTTGTCAGTGTAACTCAGAACACTCTTTCCAGAATAACTTTCCAGGCAATCCTTAGCACTCAAGGATAATCTTATGGTAGTCACTGCAGGATGAGGAAGACTCTTCTGTGAATCAGGAGCCCGCTGCATTTTCCAAACACCAAATTTTACAAGGATAGTGGATCTGGAAATTAAACAGGGCCTTTAGTAAATTAAAAATACAGGAACTATTTTTGACCATATTACATATGGACAACTTATCATGGGGCTGGTGTGCTGGTTTTGGCTGGAGTTAAATTTTCTTCACAGTGTCTAGTGTGAGGCTGTGTTTTGGATTTGGTCTGAAGACAAGCTTGATAATAGAGATATTTTTGTTTTTGTTGAGCAGTGCTTAAACAGTCAAGGCCTTTTCTGCTCTTTGTATTGCCACGCTGATGAGGAAGTTGGGGGTGCATGGGAAATAGGAAGGAGTTACAGCCAGGACAGGTGACCCAACTGACCAAAGGAATATTCCATACCATATGATGTCATGTTCAGTATATAAAGTAGAGGGAAGAAGAAGGAAGGAGGGGACATTTGGAATGATAGTGTTTGTCTTCCCAAGTAACCATTACACATGATGGGGCCCTGCTCTCCTGGAGCTGGCTGAACACCTGCCTGCCCATGGGAAGCGGTGAATTAATTCCTTGTGCTGCTTTGCTTGTGTGCACAGCTTTTATTTCCCTATTGATTGTCTTTATCTCAACTCACAAGTCTTTTATTTTTCACCTTTCTGATTCTCTCCCCACTCTACTGGTGGGAGAGTGGGTGAGTGGCTGTGAGAGGCTTGGTTGCTGGCTGGGGTTAAACCACAACAGCTGGCAAGTCCAGTATTAGGCTTATTTTTTTAATTATCATATTTCCTTCAAATCTCTATATATGAGAGGAGGTGGGGGTGAGGAGCAGGAGAGAGGGGGGAGAGATTAAATCCCAAAATGTTTTTTTTTTGTAAGGGAAAAAGGGAAAAGTTTGTGTCCCATTTCAACATTCATAAGGAATTCCAAAATAGAGAACCTGAAGCACATCCATATGGATAAGAAAATGATCAGCAGAATTGCTTTCTAAAATGCAAACATTTCTAAACTAGAGACAATCTTTTCCTGCAACATCTCTTCAAACTCTAGGATTTTGAAGATGCAAATAGCTGCAATTACAAGCAAGAGAAAGAAAGCAGTTTTTTAAAGCTGATGGGAGACAAGAGTTTGCCTCTCAGACAGCTAAATTTGCAAGATTGCAAACACAAAGAAGCACTTTCAACTTCCAGTACACATGACATCAGACTCAGGTGCTCATAAAAGGAGATGCCTCTATGCTGTATTTACCAAACTGATTTTCAGAGGAAGGCCATTCCAATCGCTTTTCTACTCCGTAGCAGCTGTGAGACAGAAGGTGCTATGCTCTCAGCCCAGGTGTCATTGAAGCTGCTCAGTTGGGAGCAATTCTTTTGGCAAAAGTTCCACGTGCATTTTTCTTGCCTTGTCAGAGGAAACACAGAAACACAAACTGCCATCCGCCACCTCTGGTGTACTGAGAGTCATCCCACCATGAAGAAAAAAAGAATCTGCATTTACAATAATCATTTTCCAGATGTATTATCCTGCATTTGTCAGGGTGACTCCTTGTTATTTCCTGCTTCTCTTTTTTCAGTGGTGTTTGCAGTATTCATCCCTATCATCTGTTAATTTCATTAACATACTGTTTAATGTAGTTTAAAGTCATGTTACATAAAACCGGATATAAATTCCCTGTTCCTGCAGCATCCAACTGCTCATCTCCCACTCATCTCTGTGCCCTGTTACATATCATGACCTATTTCCTCATATTCTGCAAGAGCTCACACTGTGTTCGTATGACATACCATTTTCAGGTGAAAATTCCTGAGCCACTGGGCATCAGATCCTTAGTTTGGGACTGCTTCTTGTTTTCCTTTGACTGATATATTGTGCCTTTAAAGATTGAAATAAATTCGAGTCATTACAACAACAGTTTTGCTCCAATTCTGTGATGCACTAGCATGACACTTCATTGTTACAAATCACAGTGGTATTACTGTAATAAACCGAGCGAGTACTTCATATTCTCCAAAAAACATTACTTTTTTCACTATTAATTCAGTCACAACTAAAATATGCATCAAAACATTGAAATTATTCTTCAAATAATCAAGGAGATCTTACTGAAAAATGTCATAAAACCTTAGAGCCATTGATGATAACACGGCTTGCAAAGGCTATTTTGAAGATGCTGAACTCTCCATTTCAAATATTCCTGTTTCCCTCTGCTTTGTCAGGTAATTTTAAATGAAGAGTCACCTTCCTCAGAAAGGGGACCCTTTGTTGATGCTCCAAGTCACAGTGTTAGAAAATCTGACATCTGTTTCCTAAGACATGTATTTCATTAGAATTTCATGCAGACTCTTGAGTTTAAGCCCTTTGCTTGCATAATCATTGCAAACTTGGGTTTCGCTGCTCTAGAGAGAAGCCAAGTGACAATGAAAGAGAAAAATACAGAAAAAGGACAAGGTCCAGCTGGCTTGGAATGGCTGCACTACAACTTTTGCAGCTCATGTGGGATGAAGTGTGCCTATATACAATGTCATAAAAATAAATACTGGTACTACTACAGCTAAAGTCTGCATAACAGAGGCAAAATTGTTATACACACAGTAACTAGCAGGTGCCCCTTCTTGCCCGCTTGACATTGCTCTGGGTCCTAAGGGAGTCTGAGGGGCAATGGGGGTGATGGGCGTTGAGATACATTGTTTGTGTTTTATGCGTATGTGGATTTGATGGATGAACTGGCAGGATGGACTCAGCTAGAGGGTTGTGGTCAATGGCTCTATGTCCAGGTGGAGGCCAATGATTGCTGATGTCCCCCAGGGCTCTGTCTTGGGACTGGCGCTTTTCAGTATCTTCAAGTGACAGTCAGGTCACGTGCACCTCAGCAAGTCTGCAGACAACATGAAGCTCAGTGGTGCAGTTGACACAACAGAAGGACAGGATGCCAACCTGAAGGACCTGGACAAACATGAGAAATTGACACACAGAACCTCATGAAGTTCAGTAAGTCCAAGCGCAAGGTGCTGCACCTGGGTTGAGGCAATCCCAGGCACAGGTACAGATGGGGAGATCTCACTGAGAGCAGCCCTGGTGAGATGGACTTAAGGGTTCTGATGGACACGAGCTGGCAACTGCAGCTTAGAAAGCTAGCTATGTCCTGGGCTGCATCCTGAGCAGTGTAGATAGATAGCAGGTCAAGAAAAGAGGATTCTGCCTCTCTGCTCCACTCTGGTGAGACCCCATCTGGAGCTCTGTATCCAGCTCTGGGGTCACCAACACAAGAAAGATATGAACATGTTAGAGCAGGTCTGGAGGAGGCCACCAAGATTAGAGGGCTGGAGCACCTCTGCTGTGAAGACAGAGAGAGAGTTGTTCAGCCTGGAGAAAAAAAGGCACTAGGGTGACCATAGAGCACCTCCCAGGATCTTAAGGGGGCTAATAAAGAAGGAGGTAGAGAGAAAGAAGGAGCAATGGTTTCAAATTGAAAAAGGTCAGCTTTACTTTAGATGTTAGAAAGAAAATCTCTACTGTGAGGGTGTTGAGTCACTACAACAGGTTGCACAGAGAAGATGTGGATGTCCCATCCCTGGAGTTGTTCAAAGCCAGGCTGAAGGGGGCTCTAAGCAACCTGGTCTAGTGGCAGTAGCATTGGAACAAGATGATCCTTAAAGTCATTTCCAACCTAACCCCTTCTGTGATCTCAGGAAGTTCAGCACAAAGGACAAAACCCAAAAGAATAATATATAACCACTAGATGGTGAATTGGCAGTGGGGATTCTGAACCTTAAGTAGAATTAGGACCTATAATGTCGGTATTCTTAAACAGGCATTTGGTATCGTTTGCACCTGACTTTGGGCAGAGGACTTGAACATCAAATCATAATAGGACATGAAGATAAACCTGCTCGGCCAAACTGAAAAATGTCACTGTAATGCAAACATTTTTCCTGTTTATTCAGCAGTACTAAAGAAGTAGCTGAAACAGGGTATATAAATTGTGGGCATTGCAAATCAAGAAATGCAGACAATCAGAAAAAGGCAGAGAAAAGCAAATAACTGATAATACACCAGGAGACATAAATAATGAAGCAAAACTGGAAGAGGAGACAGGAGAAAATAATAACATTCAAACATAACAAAATGCTGCTGCAAAAAGGAATATCATAAACTGAGTTCAATGGCTGTTGGGAACAGGATAGGAAATAGGGCTTAAATTGTTGCAAGAATGTTTGTCTTACAGGTTAAGAAAAATGTTCTACTGTTAAGAATGAAGCATTGGAATAGATTGTTTAGGGAGATTGTGCAGTGTCTCATGGCAACATTGAAAGATCCGATAAACACGCCAGACCCAGTTCAGGTATAGCTGTAACCTGAGTCAAGGATGAACTACAGAACTTCCCAAGGACCCATCTAGTCCCCTGTTTATCTACTGCAGGTATTAATCTGTTGCATCTAGTATTTCATGATACAACAAGGAAGTCCAGAGCCTACAGGCTTTGAAAGACTAAGAACATCCACACTATCCATATAACAGCCCCACAGGATAGTTAAGGGGGGGGAAAAAAAAAGTATTTATTGGCTATGCTTTCTCAATCACTCTTCTTCTGAGTCACCTCTGAGAGAGCAAGATGAACATACTGTCTGCCATTAAATGTCTGTCAGCCATTAAAAAAAATACAATCACAAACTATTGCCAAGACACTCAAGCAACTCACAGGTTTATGGAGATTGCAATGAACTGAGTATAAGACACTGCTGCCAAAGTAGGAGGCTGTCAGCATGCTCCAATACCTTTGTATGTAGGATGTAGAATGGGAAGCTTTCACATCCAAAGCAAATTTCAACTGGAGTGATATGCTACAGACAAATATTTCACATTTCAAAGCTGTCCAGATTGCAAGAAGCAATTAGTTCCAGAGGATGAAATGCATATTGAATGTGCATTGTGTACAAAATTGAGTTTAAATGGGATTAGCAAAAATCCTAGCAGATTTAAAAACTGATGTAATAAGATAGGTCTATGCTTCAATGCCAGACAAGCATAAGGACATCTCTGCTAGCCAACTATCCAACTCTTTATTCATATATATGCACGAAACAGTCCAACAGATAAGAAGAGACAGGGATTAACAGGACAGAACCGTGGGCCTGCCCATGGTAGAATGTCAGAACAACCCTGCTGATTTTTAATAAGGGTAACTGAAAGTATCTTCAGTAAGTTCCCATTGCTGCTCTCAGGCTAGAAGGATATACAGGCATTTAACATCATGAACAAATAGAAGACGGATTTTGCAATACTGTTGTGACTAACAGGCCACATTTGGCCACCCCCAAAGGGGGACCAAGTTTACAACTAGGCAATTACTAAAACGATTGCAAAGTTTATAAGAAAATTAGATTTTAGAAAAATAAATACAATAAAATAAAATAAATACAAGTATAGTTTCTCATATTCCTGTTTACATCAAGAGTTTCATCTCATACCAAGTATTTATTCATCTTAATATTTTTAATGTTAAGGTATTTACCTAGACAACTCAAAGGCTTGGGTTAGTTTACTGTCCCAACTATGGTCAAGCAGATTGTTCATGTCTCCTTTCTGATTAGATTAACTCCCTACCATTGAGCTGTTCAAGACTAAAAATTGCTTTTAAAATGTGTTAATATTTGCCTCGTTATTGCACATGTCTGAAAATCCACCATAAGGACCACGGAAAATAAACCAAGCCAAGACACTTAAGTTAGTTTTAAATCTTTTTAATACATATCTGCACAGGCACTGTTTGAAACTCTAAGCTGTAGGACAATCATTCAAGACAATTAATCATTGCAAGTAATAATGATGAACACCAAAAGAAATTCTAACAGAACTTTCAGTGTTCGTTTACAGAACTAAACCTTTTAAGAATTAGAAAACAAGATCTAGCTGATATGAATAACAACATAAAAGCAGAAGTTCCTCTCATGCTCAGAGAACAGCTGCAGCATTTTTCCTCATCTGCCTTCCCCTGCAGCTCTGCTCCCTAGGCCACACTGCCTCAGTGAACAACTAACAAAGGGAATGTTAATATTCAGCCTAAAACCAAGGACATACTAATCCCTTCAAATTACTATTCAAGATTTTACAGAGATCTCTTTGAAAATACTTTATTTTTTAGTGCAATATTTGGATGAAAAAGAAGACGAAAAATAGCCTTAAATGAAGTAATGCCATTTCATGATTATTTGCTCAGAGGGGCATTGCATAGGGAAGTCTTTAGCAGGTGCTCTGTATCTGGAATTCCTTTTACTCCTCCATTTACTGTCCACCCATGTGTTCAGTGCTTCTTTCTACATATTATAGCTGCAATTGTAAATGAAGCATTGATACGCAAGTATATATTAAAATATTTTTACAAGAGTCAAAGACAAGATGTGGACAGTTTAGTGAAGTTCCACTCTTACCAAAAGACTACACCAGTGAAGGCATTGAAAATATTTTGTTGTGGGAATGTTATGTCAGTAATTCTCACTATACTTTTTGAAGTCAGACTTAGTTTCCCTAAAGTATAAAAATTATAATTGAAAAAGGAAGATAAGCTTTGAAAAGGAAATCTTACAATGAAATAGTGATGTAGAAAAATGCTTTAAAAATACCTAAGCTCTGTTGGCTATCAGAACCACACTTCTGAGGTTAGGAAGGTGATTAAGGGCTTTGCTAAATACAGTCTTAAAATATGCCTTCAGAATCTATTCATTATTAAGAAAGCTTGATTGCTTATGATGTTTATTACTCTCTACCATTAGTGGAAATGCAGACTTCTTGTTATATTGTATATTATTATAATCACAATACTTAGCTTATTGTGTATAACTATAATCATAACATGAGTGCCTAAAACTAACCTATGTTCCTTTATCCTTCCCTAAAGGACATTACTTTAAAATCAGTCCTTCTCTTTATGACACTCAGAATTGCAATTTTTTGTTAAAAAATGAGAACTTCCAATATTAAGAATAAACATTTTATCCTTTTATAAAGGATAGCATCAATCTTCAGAGACTGTGAGGCAGATACACATAATTCAGGCACACAACAAAGTCAATGCATATAAAGACCTGGTAATAAATATTCTATCCTAAAACTTAACCCACACAAACTAATAGGGTTAGGAAGCCTGGACAAAATTTTGCATCAAATAGGCAAAAAACACATTATTGGTATTAAATCAAAATATGTAACTGTCCATTCCAATTCTACATTTTTTTTAAAAAAATAAAATCTGTATATAATACTACTGTGAGATACAACACATATTTAAAAGGAACATCACGTAAAGAAGGACAGACACCAAGAGATACGTTTTCTAAAATTCACACAGAGAGTGAACTGAATTCAAACCCATGTGAACACACAAATTAACTAAACTGGAATATTCCACAATAATTAATCTAAACCATGCTGAACTTGTAAAGAACAAGGTAATTTGTTAGCTCTTAACTGGAAAAAAATAAAAAGGAGTCTGAGAAACTGTATTATTTTATTTGTATACTTAAAGTCATGGAACACTCTCATGACACACCATTTGTAAAGTTGGAAGTAAGGAAAAAATACATTTGGCAAAACAAAGAATTAACTATTTTTAAGAAGTATTTTTCACTCAAATCTAAGTAACTGGCATAGAGGAATTATTTGCACAATATAATTAATTCCTTATAACAAAATTCAGATGTAGGATTAAGCCAGTGAAGTACAACATTCCCTTTTTATACTGCAGCAAGTTTTATAAATTGAAGTAATTTTTGCTTTTAAATTTTGATCCACTACCCAAAAAGAAATAAATAAATGTTTGATTTTGTTTCAAACTCTCTAATATTATGTTTAAACCAATTTCTTTTTTTTTCCTTCTTCTTCAAATTTTACGTTTTTTCCACTCTGGCTTGTCTGTTTCATCATCTTCTGGTTCCACTTCTGCAAAAACTGTTTTTGGCTGTGTTCTAAAAAAAATTAAAAAGATTAAAATAATGGTCAGACTACAATACTTTATCAGAAACTACATTAGACAGACACTAGACAAAAACAAGATACAGGTAGACTTATATAGATACATACTTTAAAAAAACCAGCATTCTAGACTTGCCCATTTCTTATTTTTGACACCAAAATATCAACAATCCTTCTAAGACCTGAAGAAATCTGCAGCTAACAGGCAAACAAACATAACAAACACAGATATTTTGCAAGTATTATTTCCTCATCAGCTCATAATCATCAGATGTATTCCATGAATAACATTAAGATAGAAGAGAGGAAAGAAGACATTTCATTCAATGCTAGAAAACTGAAGCCACTGGTCTTCTCATTCCATGACTTTTCAGAAAGAAACCTCCATTTTGATAAACTGTAGTATGATAGCAGCTAGTAAGTGAAAACAGAACAGCTAAGGCAGGTTTCTGGCTAGGTCTTTGCATGAAAAAACCAGCTTCTCCTCCAGAGACTTCATCCAGCACTACTGTAACATAAAAAACTTAATGATCTTCATATGAGAACACAGTGTATCCTTCAGTCAAGCTTGATGGTATCAATTTCTCCACTGTTTACTTGCATTTTAAATATCACTTAAACTTTATAAAAATAATTATTGATTACTTTTTAAGTGAATACAGTATCAAGTAGCAATTCAATAAACTATTTGGACGTTGAGTTCCCCTGGTTTTACACTTTAATCATTGCATGGTCCCCTTTTCCAACTTTATTCTTAGCACTGTGGAGCTGAAACTACTGGATTACTGATGCTGGCTGTGCTCAACTTCTCCTCACAACAGATATGACAAAGTATAAAATGCAGCCAAGGCAGTCATCATTAATGTTTAAACTAATGTTTTTACAGCAGTCAAAGGATATGAAACACCATTATTATAACAATTGTTATTTAGCAAACTCTACTAAATGCAAAAAAACTTTACAAAATTGTACCTGTCTTGCGTAATACAATAGGCATAATTCAATGTTGGCTCTGACTTTGAAGAGTAATACCATGCCATCACCTATGAAAGACCAGGACTCCCCACTTGCTAAATACATGGCACAAATAGGTTTAAAATAACTAAAACTAGTCAAAAACAACTCCCCTTGCATACAGGATCTTTCCATTGACCTGCCTTCTCCATCCTCCAAGCTTGCCACGGACATAAGGAGCATACTAAGAAATTTGACACTGTCCCTGGGTGCAGGCTGTAGGTTTCAGTACCTTCAAGAAGACCTTGTACCCAGATGAGGATCTATACTATGGAAGTTACATGAGTCATTCTGCTGCCCATAGAAAGTATAACTAATATTAAAAAATATTTTCCACTTAAAGATTTCATTAGAAAATAGTTACATAAACTCTACTTAACCTATCACTGAAGAAGTATTTTCTCAAAAAAGATGGCAAAAAAATACCAACATTCAATCCAAAACAGACACCAGGGATGAAGGCTTTACTGGCAGAAATATTGGATTTTGCTAGTTGCTGAAGAGAAAGAATGCATGGAATCTTTTTCCTTTTTTCATAGGCTACCGACAGTTTATTTAGCCCTTTTTGACAATGTACCTTCCTTTTGCTACAAAAGACAAAGGCTACCGAAATAGGATCATGTCAGTATTGAGATGTTCATTAGTAAAGCACAACTAATTAAGTGCAATCCTATCATCTCTCAACCACAGACCTGCAACTGTCATAATTCAGACAGAAATTTCCAACTTAAAAGAATGAAGGAACTTGTGAAACAAACACCAAAACCTATGTTTTTTTTTTCTGGATAGGAGTGGCACAGAAAAAAATCACAGACTTAAGGTCATCCAAGCGTGCTACTGAGCCTGCAGAACTGGGGATGGGGGGAGCAGGAAAATAAAGAGAGAAACTGTAGCCTTATTGAGAATTATCAAGCTAAAGCATTAACATACAGAGAAAATCAAGTCTGCTTGCTACCTCGCTTTTTAAAATTACCATGAAATAGCTGTAGCCTCAGCTTAGATGAAATGTAAACTGTTCCACCTCCACAAGCTACACAGCTGCAACTGGGGCACCTCGGGTGATTCATATGCCTGACCATTGTATAACACTGTTTTTGTTATTGTCTTATCAGTAGCGATCATTTAATTTAATTTAAACACAAGTTTTTCTTCTTAGTAACTGCACTAGAGACTGCTAGCATAGTAGGAGTTTGTTGTATGATTAATATTTATACAAAATTATCAAAACAAGTTCACTACTTCAACATATTTTTATTTCTGAGGGCTAAATAATGCATATGGAAAGCTGTGTTCTTTTCCCCATCAAATGTCTGAAATTTTATTTATCCTTGACTTTGGGAGTTGATTTCAGTTTGTTAGGGATCTGCTTGGCAAATCCCATGGGAGACTGCTATGGAGGGCAGAGGGGCCCAAGGAGAGCTGGTTGATCTTTGAGGACAATCTCCTCAAAACAGATGACATTTCATATGCAAAAAGTAAAGATTGGTGGTAGCTTTGTATGGATGCATATGGATCTGATCAAGATAAACCATGCAACCCAAAAAACAGGAAGAAGACAGATAAAGGAAGCAAGAACAATCTTTGTGAACAGGAACACAGGCATTGCATGAACACGTAGGAATAGAATTAGGAGAGCCAAATCCCAGCAGGAATTGAAACAGAAAAGAAACATGAAAGGCAACTCAGGGCTTCTACAGCTCCACTGACAGCCAAGGAACACTAAGGAAAATGATGCGACAGGTAAACCACTAACACAGAATATGGAAAAGGTCAATATACTCGATGTTCGTTTTGGCTCCATTTTCTCGGATGTCTGTCCTCATGCCTCTAAGGACTCCTACTCTATCTGCAGAGACTTTGGTAGGGAGCGAGACATTACCAACAGAAGAGGATGGCAGAGAGTAAGTAGCTCATCAGACATTCACAAATCCATGATATTATATGGGTGGATCCAGAGGTACCGAGGGAGCTGGCCCATGCAAGGGCGTTCCATCATCTTTCATTTGTCATAGTGACTGGGAGAGGGTCTCAATGACTAGAAAATGCAAACATCATCATCTTTGTGAAGGGCAAAAGGAAGCTACTTAACCTCAGTTCCTAGGAAGGCTATGGAACAAATCTCAACAGGAGGCATTTTTAGATATATGAAGGTGGCAGAGAACAGCCACTGAAGACTTAGCAAGGGCATACTGTGCCTACCACTCAGATTGTTAGAACGAACTGCCTAGAAAAGTGCTATGGAATCTCCATATGTGAGGATATTTAACCCTGGCTGAGCAAGCCCCTGAACGACCTGTAAAAAACTGAACCTGAGCAGCTTCATCTAAGTGAACATGCTTTAAGCAGGAGCTTGGACTAAATGACCCCAGGCATTCACTTCCTATCTAAATTATTCTATGATCCTCTGTTTCCACTTGACTGTCAGCTGAAACCAGTATCTCATACACAGAAAAATGCATTCCTATTGTGGGCTACAGTAACAAGCTGCAAGCAAAGATGGGAAAACAAACTAGCATGATTTATTGATACTGATATTTATGTGCTTCCCTTTATTTCAGTGGTCTTTAACATATTCAGATATGCAGACCCCTACAGAATTTCCAAGGGTTATGCAGACCACTTCAGAGTCACCATAATCCCTCTGGGTATGGGTTGTTTTTCTTAGCTGCCTTTCAGGCATCCAATAAAAGTACCTCATTGACATCTAAGGATCACAGACTAGAAGATAAATAATACTGCTGCTGCTAAACAGCTGGAGATGACAACTGCATATCACAACATGTGACTCATGTCGAAGTAACTTTTGAAATTTGTGTTTATATTACACTGAAACAAAGAAAAATGACTTTAAAGCATGCTTGGAAACCAGAATAATGTCATACAGACTACTTCCAGACTGAAAAGTTAAGGCTTTTACCATCAGGCCCTTTTTTTATTCATTACCCCACCAACCAGCCTGACTCTTTTCTGAATCTCAGGAGCTTCCTTCTCAAAATTACAAAATTACAAAACTAGACTAAGGCTAAATATACGAACACATGCCAACAAGGTTACTGTTACAAAACATTCTGTTCAGTCCTGATTCTTCAACTAAAGATAGTCGAGAAACTACATGACTAACAATTCACACACTGGTACTGCACTTGAGAAGAAGTTCAGTGAACACAGCACAGCTATGGACTGTTGCTTTAAATCATTCCTTTTTGCCTGGGACAAGCAGCAGTGACAAAAACTGCAAAATATGGGCAACATCACTGAGGTTTACCTTGGTGAGAAGGGAAATTTTATTCTCACCTTCCCTCTGGTACAGAAGACAGTTGCATCTGGGCCTGATTAGGCACACAGCTACAATGCTTAGTAATTCCCACTGATCCTTCAGAGGGACATCTGAAGTCATTATAGTATATCTGTACAGCTGTGTTAAAACAAACAGCTCACAAAGAATGTAATTTTCAAACATTTACAACTGATGCCTCAAGTTCCTTTCCTGCAGTTCTTTACTTGAAATATTCAATCTGTCCTTCCTTTCCTTTCAATCCACTGGAATGTCTCTTGCCGAGCTCTCTAACAAGCTCTATGCTGAAAAATCTCAAGATCTTTTCTTTATCCTCATCTGCTGTGTTGATCACATTTTATTGGACACTTTATTCACACTGGGCTTCTGAGACATGTCATCTCCTGATTCAGCATGTACTTCTTATCATCCCCAGTATCCTTTTCGGCAGCATCTGTTTTTTCACCCATCCTTTTGCCTCTTACATACTTCCTCCTCCTTTCTAGCTCAAATGTCAGGAGAAATGGATAAGTCATGCTAATGATAACAAGCTTGAAAAATTTTTCAAGCGAAAACTAATGCAAAAGGCTATTTGGCTTCAAGAACAAATTAGGCACCTTTAATTAAAAAAAAAGGATATATTTTTAAATACATGCATAATGCATAAGCAGCAGAAGTCATGTATTTCTTATAGTATTTATTGAAATGAAAATCACAGAATGGTTTGGGTTGGAAACAACCTGAAAGATCATCTCGTTTCAACCCCTCTGCCATGGGCAGGAACACGTTCCACTGGAACAGGTTGCTCAGGGCCTCATACAACATGTTCTTGAACACTTACAGAGATGGGACATATTCCACTGGGCAACCTGTTCCAGTGCCTCACTAGCCTGTAAGATAAGAATTTCATCCTAACATCTAATCTAAATCTCTCCACTTTTGGTTTAAAACTATTCCAGATGGATCAGGTGAACTCTAACCCATTCATCACATTCTGAGTTACAAAAACTGATTAGCCAAAAAAGAGCATTTCTTAATCTTCTCAGTCAACAATTATTTAGTAACTATCACTGGAGAAAATTAAGTAACCATAGCTTCTTTAGACATTTTCTGAAGAAGGAGAATGAACAACTTTATGCGAATAACCATCCATTAGACTACACAAGACCAAACACCTTGTCAAACAATAGATATATCAAGTGGATAGTTTTACACCATGTTTAAGTGAAAATTTACTACAAGTAATGTGAAAAAACCGGTAGCAGAAGAATAAAGTAGTAGATGAGAAAACACTATTTAAAGAAATCAAACATAGTGGATGTATCTTTTTTAGGTCTTAAGACAGTATGTAATTTTAAGTATATATTAGAGTTTCACCCTTCCTAACTCTACAGTGTATCTTATGCTATAGCTACAACACCTATCCAGCATACAAACCAGTATTATGTGACAATTTGTATCAATTACCTGGAATTTGCTTATTTTATTAAATATAAATCTGTACGTACATCTTATGATGCGTTAAATATACGTTAAACATACATGCTCTGTGAAGTCAGATATAGAATATAATTAACACAGCCTTCTGTGCCTGTTAATACAGACCTCTGTTTCTGGAAATAACACAATAATAAACTTTCTGCACTTCAGTGTCTTAGCCAATAATAAAAATATTAATAATTTTTAAATGCTCTTTGCATAGAGTACATCTTAAAGTCAAGCTTTTAAACCAAGGATAGTGGCAGCTTTACTAGCATGAGATTTATCAGCTGACAAAACCATCAAGGCAGCATGCTGCTGGCTGCAGTCCAATTCCCCCACATACATATCACCGTCTGGTGTGTAAGTTAATAGCAGTCTGGACTTGCATCCTGCCCACTTCTCAGCCAGCTCTCTTCTTCCCCTGCAGCCACATCTTTAACAAGGAACTGTAATGAGATCTGGCCACCTGACACAGTAAGCCTCCTGTAACACAGCTTTGTTTTAAAACTTTCATGTCTACTACATTGCAGGTGTCAGGGATGAAACTTAATATGCAATCAATGAAGTTACTAAGCCAAAAATATACTGAGGTATCTATCTACCTGATGGAATGTGTGATTGTATTTACTTTCGAGAATGGAAATAAAACCAGATGCCTATACATTCAAAGTATATTTCATCTCTGGCAAACACAAACTCTCAAACAGTTAAAAATCAACATTTAACATATTCTTTACACATTTAACATATTCTTTACAACAACTGCTACAGAATTAAGCTTTCAAATATCTCTGCACCAAGAGTGCATTGCTTTGATGTACAACATCAAATGTCATACTTCTACATTACCAGCATGCCATACTTATCAATTACCCCGTAAAAGCCAGGCTGGCCCACTGACATTCTCAAGCTGCTTTGGAACAGCTACTTAGTTATCTTTGTGAACACATGGGTCAAGTCAGAGGGCAAGTGTCACCATTAGAAATAAGCTATGATTCTTAATATTTCAAGTTTCTGGCAAGAGGTGATGATTGCTTCACTGTAGAGCTAAGCATTAATGAAGTAGCCAGTAAAGCACTAACAAACATATAGCCTTGGATATAGAACACTGGGCTGCAAAAAATTAAAACAATTCAAGACAGGCAGACTGTTCTGTGAAGACTATTTCATGTCTTCAAAATGATTTTCTTACGCATTTTGAAAACACTATTTGACAGGCTATTTCATGTAAAAAAAACTATCAATAATAAAATGTGACAATTCTAGTAATTTTTAAAGTGGTAGTTTCTGATCAGTAGCATGAAATGTATTCGTTTTAGTATTATTAGTACTTATTTCAGTCCTACTGTGAATGTATTTAATTGTTTGAAATGTATTTATCTGTAGAAAAAAACCCCTTTGGCAGAAAGCATTACAGAAACACATTGCCCAATTTTCATTGTAACACACACACACACAAACACCCCACTCACACATACAATTTAAATTGAGTAAAGTACCATCCATGGGATTACCAATGTTTTACTACAAAAATCTTGATAAGGCTCCTTAACTTATGTAACAATTGAAAACGTATTTCTTTATGTTGAATTTTTGGTAGGAGATTTTACCAGTATAATTTTTAATATTGCTGTACCTTTAAAAACAAGTTAATTCAAGCAGTTACTCAAATCCTCATGTAGAAAAAAATCAGATAAAAACTTAAGGCAGCTGAGAAATCATCTAGAATAAGCTGTCATAACACCAAGTAAATATTTTGAAGGTTTAACCTAAGAATCAGTCAGAATTAGGGGGCATATTGGAAAATCATCCCATTATGTCAATGGGACAATACCCTATTGAAAGGGAAATTGCAATTTCAGACATTGATTTGGACAACACTGTAAATTCTGATCAACTTAGAAAGCTTTAGAATAACTTTCTAGTACTGACAGGTACATTTTAAAAGTGAAAATGTGAAATTTCAACAACTTAAATCTCCTGGAAACTCTTCATGAAACAGTACGATATATTCTTGGTTTACATATTTGTGGCAGTAATCCAAAAAAGGCAAAGTATACCACTAAAAATGTCTCTTCTATTTTTACTAAACTCTCACTGGCCTCCAGAAATACTATTTGTATTTTAAATTGTTTCCTTACTTAGCATATGCCGGAGCAACCCAATATGGATTCTCCTCTGCCTCCTTCGCATGACGTAAAATAGCCTCTCGAGGGTTGCTGTCATCTGTCTTATCCAATGCAATATTCTTGACTATATAAGATGACAGGGTAACCCCGTGAGTTCCAACACGCCCACCACGACCTGTAGAAAAAAGGGAAAAATACTTAAGAAATAAGCCATGTCTGTAACAGTGATCTGATACAGAGACGTTATCTAATACTACAGGAAGAGTCTAATTTAGACCTGCATTCCATGGAAGTGTTTTACTGATTATGTAACTCAAAGTAAATCATTGTGATTACTGAATTTTTGCAGGCAAGCACTCCAATCAAAGACATCAATATCTCACAGTGCTGGACAACTGCCTACACATCTCTAGAGGAAAGCCACCACCAAAAAAGTTTGAACACAAATCTAAATGATTGCAGAACCAAAGCATGACGGAGCCTTCGGCATACAACAGTCTGAAATGATTATGCCTAGATTACCTGCTCCTGCTACTGGAGGTTCAGGTTTATGAGACTTCAGGGGGTCCAGCCTATCCTTTTCCAGCTGTTTCCTGGTGCTCCGCTGTCGTGGTTCTCGGAACATTGGAAGTGCATGGGCTGAAGGGTCATAGAGTGGAAAAAAAGAAAGGTTAGAAACCTCATTTTCTTTTTAAGGTTTTAAATACAAAGACTTGGATTCTTTCTTGCAACTGAAAAGGTAACAGGAGCAGTCTCTCACTTCTTCCATATCCAAACAGTGGTTTATTGAGGGTTTTTTCTGCTGAATTTTTCAAAGATGAAAGCAGCCAGAGATCAGGGCTCCTTCATGCAGGAGCCTCTGATCTGAACTACTGTTTGCACAGCTTATGTATATTTCATTCATTCCTCTCTCACTCAGTTCTCAGCATTAGTATTGTGACCAACCAGTTGCTCTTTTCTGAACTTTCCACGTTTCCGCAGCATTCTCATATTCTATGAACATGACAAAGGCCTTGACACATTTTTGGATCTGACACACAGTGAGGTGGAAATGTCTCAATGATCCAAAATGTCATTTTATGCATATGAAGTCACAATCATGTTCGATCTTAAATTGTAAGATTAATCACCACTGGAAAAATACTCATAACTGAGACAATCTGGCTAAAATTATCAGGATTTAAAACCTGTATTTCCTTATCAATATTTTATAGTATCTTCTATCACAGTAATGGTTTTGGTGCACTCATACAAGAGACTCATTTCTCAGCAACAGAGAAACACAACATTAAGGGACACAGCTTTCTTGCAGATAGGTTTAGCACTCACATGCAGATGTGCTCATTGCTGCTGTTTCTCAAAATGTGGGGAAATGTGTAGAGGTCAAATGATCCAATAAAGCCAAAAAATAACCATAAAATCTCAAATTTAGGAACAACATCTCTATATTGAATAAAAAAATCCAGCAAGTGGCATTCAGGGAAGTAAATCAGTTCAAGTTCTCAGTGTATTTCTGTAAACCTCCTCAATTTATTAGACTGAGTGAAGTCACAGCCAGGTAACACAGCAGTAGATCTTTGAGAATTAATGTCTGAGTTTTGTTTTTGCAGATTTCCTGAAGTATGAAATGCTTGAGACAATTTTCTGGCAAGCACTAAGCTTGATCAGCTTCCATAGAGCATCTGAGGTGACTAATGCACAGATCCAAGCTTTTGCCATTTGTGGAGTCAAGGTTGTCTAAGGGAAACCCAAGCTGTGTTCTTCAGTGTTTTAAAAGTGATACTTAATCCCTTAAAACAACATTCCTGCATTTTAAGTAGCCATTACAGGCAATTCTGATATTAAAGAGGAACTAGAAGTCTGAAGGGGAAAAAATTAAAAAAAAAGATAAAAAAAGAGGAAAATAAAGAGAACAAGAGAAGAAGGTGTCATTTCACCTATGAAAAGCTTCCAAAATATGAAACAAACTTAAAAATTTACTAAGCAAATCCTTACAACATTTTTCTACATTGCTTTATATGAAAGCATCCTTATTTAGTTTCAAAATTAAGTGGAATAAACATTTAAACAGCTAGAACTCAGTGATAAAATCCCAAAACTTTGCACGATTTGGACCTGTATCTTTTAATGACATTTAGAAATGCCATTGAACACACAAAGTTCCACTGGATTTTAAGCAGAATTTTCTTTTTTTTAATCACAGAAGTTCTTTACAGTATAGACAGTAATAACAGTGCACACAAATTATTACAGTCAAGGAGTAAGGACAGATTGAGAAGAGCACCCAACAAGGACAAATATCCCTGAGATTTGGCAGCTGCTACTTACTTTACTCCAAAAACTGCAGCTGGGCATCTGCAGCAGTGAGGTAGGTTGGAGACTACTGTACCTGGGAAGCACCTGAGATGGGAACCCAGAACCACTGTGCCTCGATACGGGTCTAGTTACCAAGATTGCCCAAACTTTCTCATTCTAAATTTTCTCTTTATCATGCTGCCAAACAACTTGTTTGTTGCACAGAAGTGGTTTTAGTATTGGTAAAATCAAGACTACTAGAAGTCAGAGCTGAATTCAAACATCATGGAATTGGAAGAGGATGAAGACAAGGAAGACAGCACAACTGTGTGACTGTTCTCATTTCGCATGAGGAAACAACACAGGGTAATGCTAATGGGGAGGCCTAAAATGTCTCAGTCAATGCCCTCATCCCATCATAAAACATGTCCTTGGGAAAAGGCAGATCATTAAAAATTTTGCAGTAACAATGATGTACTAACAGTGACAACTATTCTTTATGCATCAGTAAGCCTTAATATGAACATAAGGTCCTAAAAACTGAGAGGCTAGGGATAGTTAAGCTATTTAAAACCCTATAAAACTCTGGGTAAGTTATCGATTTTGAAATACTGAGAAGTCATTTGGAATTTGCACAAGATCTACCTCTCAGGTATCCGATTTTGTCAATGGTACTGTTAATGTTCCCAAGTGGCAAAACTCATCCTAAACCCATCTATGCTCTGCAATTTAGTAACTCAAAACTGAAGACTTAAGAAAGCTCAAAAATTCTTCAGGCTCTTTAAACAAATTTACAGAGTATACAGAATATATATACCTTTCTGGTTGTGCAAGGATACATAAAATTTGTATGGAGCACCAACATCTCATACCAATGACCAATGCTTAATGAAAGACTGCAATTTTTTAGAGAGGAAAATAAAAAGCTAAATGATCTACAAATAATTTCAAACTTAAGAAAGAACTAAGGATGCTGCTATAAAGATATGTTTAAATTCCTTACGTGTTATAATGTAGTCCTGTGTAAGAGTCTCTGCTTGTCTCTCTTTCCGTTTTGTTTTGACCACACATAATTTTGCTCCCCTAGGAGGAAACAGAGCAGTTCAGTTGGCCTGCTTTTATCAAACAGAATCCAGCTTTTATTCAAGAGAGTTTCAACAAAATTATACAGCACTTTAAATATTCATGAATGTGTGTATCTTTGCCTGTTCATGCACATGTCAAGGAAGGTGGAGAGATTATAGTGTTTCTGTTACAGAGTGGTTTATATAAGACATGCAGAAATAAAGGTGGAAGATTCATTTCACACTTCATTTGTACATACTACTTGTAGTGTGAGCACTGGAGCGCCCCACTCTAAACCTGGGCATTGATTTGCTCCTCAAATTTTTCCTAAGCAGCAGAGGTGACAGTTATCTAACCAAAGGTGTCTATAAAACTGCAGCAGGAAAGACTGCATAAGCCTGGATGCAGTGAGATTGACTTAAACCAGTGTTATTTTCCTCCTCATGGTAAATATCAGGAAACAAACTGGGTATAGAACTGCACCAGGGTTCTATGGTCTGTGCCTGGGAGACAGGCTGCTCTAAACTAACAAAACCAGAAAAACAAAACTTAAATTTCTGATTAATCTTCACATCCAAGCATGCAGGTCACATGAAGTATCCAGAACTTATAGTTCATAGACTATAACAGAGTTTGCTTTAGGATGCCAGAAAAAACACAAGCACATATAAGGGAAGAACATCATATTAATACCACTAAGTATCAATGAAGTGTACATTTCCTCCCTGCTGACAGGAAGGATGCATGCCTCCATTCAAAAGCCAATCCAGACACTTGCAAAACAAGTATTTATAAAGTATTTATACACTACTTAGGTGCTCTTTGTTCCAGGCTGACAGTCACCTTCTGATAAATCACTACCACCTTTCCCCCTTTCCCTTACATGTACAGGCAAAATCCACATGTGATAAGTGGGGGTAGGAGAGAAGATCAGAAGAAAGATGGGAATGTGCTTCCTTAATCTGGACCTTCTCAAATGTGGTCTTCCATTATTACTTTATCAACACTGAAGTTTAATGCTTCTAAACAAGATTTTTACTTCAAGGAAAAAATACACATAAAAAAGTATGACTAAATACAATAAATATTCATTCAGTAACACCACATCAGCAACCTTCAGGAGAAAGGATGAAAGGGTGGTCATTCATACCGCAGATTTAATGCAATCAAAAATGAAAATATAAATTCAGATAGAACAGCCAGAATACTGCATCATGAAAAGCTCCAAGGAAAGCGTGCCACTTTTCAGAACCAAATATTTTGTGTTACTTTTTCTCTTCCTCTGGTGGCTCAGTAAAACTGAGTAACAAATCTTACTAGATCAGTTTTTCTCACTTCTCAGTATAATCATTGAATCACAGAATCGGGCTAAATTTGAGAAAAAAGATAATGTTCTTAATCATAAGTCACGATTACATACCTCTGGCTTTTGACAGGATCATAATATACTTTGGCCAAACCATTTCCAGTACCAACCATGATCTGGTTCAGCTTGGGATGCCAAAGGCAACGCACAACACTCTAAAACAAAGTGACATATTGACAGTTAGTTGAGTCATTCATCTAGACCTTAGCATTAACATTCACTTTGTCAAAGAGGGGATCACACTGAAGCAGAACAAGCTTATGCACATGAATGAATATATAATATGTGAATGAATAAAAGTTCCTCTTCAGGGTGTGACAACGCATGGATTTAGGCATAGAAGGAAGTAAAAATTGGTGACAGTGTGATAATCAGTGGTTTCCACAGGCTAACTATTCCACAGTCTTCATGGGAAAAATGGAAATGAAAAGTTAAAGTGGAATTTGAATAAGAACAATGAAGTGCTTCAGATTTGATACAGCAGTCCAGGCCTTGATGACTTCTGCATTTTTATTTTTAAACCTTAATTCTCCCACTTTGTTCATTGCTTTATTTGGTTTTCCCTTCTTCTCATACATCAGTGACCTTTCACTTGCTGACCGCAGAAATAAAAGAGATGCTGATTTTCACTCTTGCTTCTTTTCTTCCTACAACACTAAGAACTTGGTATTTGAAGCCAATGTCTCACAGCACTGTCACCCTTCTGGTCAGCAGCAAAACTCATTTTCAGACATTAACAGTATTGTTTCTTTATACACACAGCATGTTTCTTCATGTGACTTTGAATCTCCATGTGATCGCTGTTTTCCATCTGATTCAGCAGGCCAGCACAGAAACCTTAAGACTTGAGCTTCTGATTTGAGAGAGACAAAGTGGGCACAATCTGCCACAATAGACAATCCATCTCATCACAGACACAAAACCTGTATATGCCTTTGACTAAATGGCAGGGGAAGGGGGGAAGGTATCTGTCTTTGAGAGGTAGCAACTCTTTAAAGGGATATTGTCAAGGCTCAAGTTAGTTTGCACCACTTATGTAATAAATAGCAAGACATACCATCTTATTAGTATTTCATGGAAAAATTCTCCTTTTTCTCGTCTTCTCCCTCAAGGAGTTCTACTTTTCTCAATAGCCAGGCATAGACTCTTAAAGTGAATTAATAATTTAATATTCTATCATTATAATCTATCTATCACTGAAGTATCTATATATTTTGTTTCACACAATACAACAGATGGAATTAACAAAACAGAAATGACAAATGTCTTCACAGGAGAATAAGAGCAAAGATAAAACATATTTAGGGGTGTAATATAGCCCTACAACCTGGGAGACAAGAACCATCTGATCTGGAAGAGAATGGTTATACATCAGTGTAATAGGTTTGAATATTGTTTTTTCTCCGTGGAGGGGGAATGTTTGGGTTGTTTGCCTGTTAAAGCATTAAAACTGTTTTCTTTTGTGTTTTCCCCAAAATTCCCGGGAGCAGAGAACAGAGCAGGGTCGGCTGTTCCCAGCTCCGGGGACTTCGGGCTTGGCAGGACCAAGGGATGCGGCGGGGTCGTGTGAAGCCAGGATGGGAACCAGGACCATCCCAGGCTCGCACTCGCCAGTGCTGTGCAGGGTGAGGCTCATCTCCACTGTGGAGCAGTGGCGAGCTGAGCCGAGCTCAAGAGCCGCTCAGGCGCTGCTCCCGACGCTTCTCCAATGTTCTGCAGCAGCGCGGGTGCGGAGTTGTCTTCCCTGCAGCTGCGGTGGCTTAGACCGAGTCCAGTGGTACCCCCCTAGGAGTGGCAAGCATGGAACTGTTCCCTTTCACCACATACCAAAATCCCAGCATCTGTGGGGTTTCTCCCGCTCCTCCTCTCAGTGGCTCCGCTCCCACTGCCTGGCCTGTGCGGCGGAGTGGAGCGGGGTGGATGGCCTTCGTCCTCGCACTGCCCAGCGGTGCTGGTGGCAGCAGGTGGTGGCAAAGCCCAGTGGCTGCGCCCATAGTGCCGATGTCTTCCCTGCATCGAAGTAAGCTGGGCTAGGCTTGGCGGTTGCTCGGGCACAGAACCCTGGCCCCGCGGGGTCCCATGCGGCACGGCGGCTCAGAGGGCATGAGGCAGCGGATTTCTTCTGGCAGGCGACTGGCAGGAGCCTTGCTGAGAGTAACAGTGGCCTCACAGCCCTTCCCCGTGCTGCCAGGAGGTGTGAGGCAGCGGCTGCCCCTACAGGCCTCACTGCCCACGGCCGGTCCCTACAGGTGGCAGGGGCTCCGTGGGCAGTGCCACTGGCCTTGCGAATGCCCCATGGGCAGCAACAGTGGAGGCCGGTGGCCCTCCAGAGCCCGATCACACGGTGAGTTTGGCAGGGGCCGCCATCTTGCCTATGGTGAAATCCCAGGCAGAGAGGCAGCATCCAACGCCACTAACCAACAGGAAGACAGCCTGGCTGGAAAGAGGACTCCAAGTTCACGTGATATCAGGAGCCCATAAAAGCCAGAACCCTGGAAGTCCCTTTTGGCCCGCTTGCGTGGTCCAGATAACATCAAGTGCCGTTTCTCCTGGTCCCTCCCAGCTCCCTTTACCACGCAGCACCATTGGAGCTCCAACAGTGGCACCAGGGACAAGCCAGCTGCAACAGTGTGGTATCTGTTCCCCTTGGGTTCCTGGGGGGAGGGTGCTTCTCACTATTTTTATCTTTCAGAGGCTCCGAGACCAGGAGATACCATCTTTGAGGGAGCTTTTCCCTTCTTCCCTCTGCTCCTCAGCCCACCAGTCTGCTTGGAGGAGCAGTTTGTTATTTGTTTTACTTTTATTGCAGAACATTGTCAGGTCTGTTGTGTGTATTTGGTTAGTGCTTAGGGGGGTCTGTGGTTTTTGTGCCCCATAGAAAATCAACCTGAGTTTGCTGTTGCATTTCTATTCAGTCTTTCATCACTGTTGCGCCCCCTAGTGGTTCAACCACCACACTCAGGTCTAGCATCTAGTGTCTTCTGAATCACCTCCCATTTCATGTTCCATACTATTTCTGGTCTGGTCCAGATACTATTTGTTTGGATGCTGTGAAGCAAATAACATTAAAAATACTGAAAAAAATCTGAAGTCCATTCATCCACCATGAAATAGAACTTCATTTTACCACATGATGGATAGCACTCTTCTGAGCTGTCTTTCTGCTTTGCGTTCTTGTTCAAGAATAAAAAGCAAGTGAGATGATTTTCATTAATCAAACAGCCATTCTTTACAAAGTTCCTCAGCAAAATATCCTCCTATACCTACATTACAACATATAACGTTATATACAGATACAACGTTATATCTTTTCATTTACTTACAGGTAAATATACACCTGGCTCGCTAAATACAAGACAATTGAAGAACGACGTTTTGGTACAAAGTAGATTTCTGATAATGCATTATGTCCAGGATCCCTGCCACAAAACAGGGTGGCTAAGAAGTTGTTTGATTTAAGTAAGAGAGTCTCACATACTGTTATATAAAGCTCAAAATGCTAAAGTAACTCTAAAACACCAAAGCTAATAACAAGTACTGAAGGTCAAAGGTGGGTGGCCTTTTCTTTTATTAATATTTATTGCATGTGTTTAGCCAGCCTTTTTAAACTCTGTAGTTAATGTGGTTCTCCACTTTCTACTGTCAAGTAAATGTATTTTATAGCACGGTAGTGGATACCAGCCAACAAAAACAAGCCTGAGACAGTGTGGCTCAGAGCTGATGGGGCTTGCTAAGTTTCTAACTTGTCAAACATGCACAGCACACTTAAAACCACCATGGCACGTGCTACAGAGCAGGCAAAAGAAACCGCCATTAAATGTAGTCCTATAAATCTTCTGAAACCATAAAACATCCCAAGAATGTAATTTTTTAAAAACTAAACAAGCACAAGCTCCGAACATGCAAGTAATGTTATTAATCCACTGGCATATAAACCTACTTTATAAGAAATAATGAAAACTACTGATATGGTTTTCTAATTGTTTTAGAAACTGACAATACTTAAAAAATACCAAAATACTGCATAAATTTTACCAATCATATAACCATAAAGAAGTAAAAATTCTAATCAGCTATACAAGAGATCATTGTAGACTAGGTCTTAACATCAATAAAGGGCAAGAAGAATCTTTACCACATAAAAATAATTCATTAACTCTTAAAGGAAGAGACCTTTGGAGATGACTAATCCAACCACCCTGTTCCAAGTATGGTCAAGTACTACAAACAGCTCAGGATATCATTCAGTTTGGGCTTTAGTATTTCCAAGGATGGAGACTCTACAGCCTCCCTGTGGAACTTGTTTCAATGTACAACCAGCCCCAACATAATAAAAGCCAAACAACCAACCACAAGCCTCAAATGCACTGTAATTAGTTTTGTGCTCCTTACGTCTTGCCCTCTTCTCTGGGCACCACTGAGCTTTGCTTTACTTGCTTCACCTTCCAGTCCTCCTTCAAGTACTTATACACAAGAGCCTTCTCTTCTCCAGGCTGAGCGACCCTAGATCTCTCAGCCTTTCCCCCTGTGTAAGTTATATCAAGCTTTTAACCAACTATGCAGTACTCTTTTATGTTAATCTCTCTTACACTAGGAGATCAGAACTGGACCCAGCACTACAGGTGTGTCTCACCAGGGCTGTGTAGAGGTGCATAAACCCCTTGACCTGCTGGCAACACTCTTTGCTAACGCAAATGCCAATGTACTTGACTAACCATAGTACTAGTTGTCAGGAAAACACATGGATGACAGCTTCATGACTCAGAAAATACAAACACTGGTACAAGAAAGTAATCTTTCAGTTAACAAATTTTAGATTCAAACCTTCGACACAGAAGGACTTATCCTGTTTCTTGCAACATTTAAACCTGAAACAAGACAAACCTATGAAGGTTCTGAAACACACACACACACACACACACACAAAAAAAACCCCCATGTTGTAGCTTAGCTTTGCAAATGGAAAATTGCGTCTTATAAGAAGTAAGAATGATAAACAAGAACTATAAAAAGCAGAATGTATCATAAACATCTTCAACATTTGAAAAAAAGATTTCTGTAGTGGCTGCATATTTTCGACACTATACTTGTGGGTCATGAAGTCCTTCCTGGAAGCGGGTCATAACTTTTCCACGGGACCCATGTGGCCAGCTTTGTGATTACAATGACAAAAGATAATTACTACTAATGATTTAAAAGCTGTTTGGTACTTTTGCCGTGACAAAGACTTCAAGTTTTTCAAAGGAAATCAATCTTGAAAGTCTTTGGCAACATCTATTGCACATACAAACGCAATAGCTCGCATTGGGAAACAATGAGACAAAATTATGAAAATATTTTTGTGAAATCAGGAATGAAAGATATCAAAAATGTTAACAGAAGGAGAAACACTCCAAATTTACCTTCTTCATTGTCACTGTGTAAGAGATAAGAATAAGAATAGATTCAGTGGGTATTATTGATATTAGGCCTTCATAATTATTTTCAGGTGCCTCGGTTGTTTTGTAATTGAAAACTATCTAATTTAAATTGAATGCCAATTAATTATATATACAATTTTAAAAACATCTTTTTTTGCCATCTGGATGAAAATGTTTATATTCGTAAACAACTAATAATATCACATTACTGACTACTCTTGAAAATGGTCTTCCCTTTTCCTAAAGTTGCTATACTATTGTTTTGAACTAAAAAAAATTGATTCAAATGATACATAAATTTTTACTTTATTTTTAAACTAAGTACTATACTCCCCATTCTTTTAAAATAAACTCCAGTTTTAGAAAATTTTACTTATAATACATTAAAATCTTAATAACACAGTAATCTCAATGTGGTAAAACTCAAGTACATACTCAGTCCATTCTTACCTGTGTTGTTTCCCTTTGTCTCCTGTAATCAGAGCTCTTGATGCAGGTAAACAGTACACTACACCAAATAATTTTTCAGTTAGGTTATTCTCCATCTGGGTTAGCTCACAAGGCTACTACAAACAGGGCTTTGTTGGTACTATGAACATAACATAGTGCTTTGACACGAGTAGTGTCTCTAAACAAGAAACTGAAACCTGAAAGATCATTTTCCGTAACACAGACTGGAACACTTACTCTGGCCTAGAAATACACCCTTATGTTCAACAGGCAAAGTGAAGAATAACCGAAACAGATTTCTCAGCAAGCAAAAGCTAATTACCTCAACTGAAACTGTCCAGAGCACTTGGGCACCACCCTGACAGAAGTAAACAATGAAGAGAGGGCATTTTACAAGGTCAGCAAGAAAAGATTAAAATGATTTGTGGCACAGGAATGGAAAATTTACCCCCTAAGATGAAGCCATGAAGCTAGTAAGGTCATAAAACTACAGACTGATGTCAAGGATTGAAAGAATTCTCCTGGACCTTTGCTTATAAAGATGGTTCAAGACTGCAGCAGTAAAGGCAAAATTCAGTTCCCTGGCCCATGCTCCAGGTAAAAATACTCAGTTTTAGAGTGTGGATAATAGAGCTGACCCAGGATGGGAAGAGTAGTCTCAGAGGGGTCAATACAGGCTGAAGGCAGAAAAGAAAGGAAAGGTTAATACTTTCTAGTAAGAGGGACTGTAAATGACTCAAGGTATTTCACATCAGGGAGAGGGACTGACAGTGATTATGTGGATTGTGAGAAGCTTTGCAGGGGATGCACAACGGAAAACATTATATAAAGCCTATAAAGAAAAAAACCTGAGGTAATGCAGCAAGTATTCCTAGTTCCTACATATTATAGAGTATGTATAGCCTTCACATACATGCTATTTCTTAGGGCTAGAATATTTTTCTGCAACATTCCAGAGCCTGAGCAGTGACTTAATCTCACTACTATCTTTCAGAAACATGAGGTTGCCCATTATGTAACAAAATAATGAGAAGACGCATAAACAATGTCTCTTGAAAGTATTCCCCTCTGTCCTCTTTCATTCTGCTGCAAAAGAGTTCGGGAACATTTAGATACCTCTCCATCACTGCCTTCTTGTATTCCTGTACTAAAATTTTATATGTCTGTGAGTAGATGCTGTACAAAAGCATTGATTTTTTATTTTGTACATTTCAGTTGAAACTTCAGCTAATATCCAACAAAATGTAACCTTTATCTGTATACAAGCCTCAAGATAACATTTTATTGTTGGCAAAATTTATTAAACAGACATTTTTGTGTAGGCACATGGAGGTTGCAATTTACTGCAATGATATGGAATGATATCAAGTTTCACCAGTCTCAAAAAAATTCCAAGAACTTTCGTATTTTTGACATAAATAGGAATCACCATACACTTCTAGAGCACTTAGGTCAGTGGGACTGTATTCTTTCCTTGCTACTGCAAAATGAAAAGTAAATTAGAGGGGCCATATTTCACAAAGATGTTTTAATTTCTTTTCCCTCCTTCAGGAGGTCTTATGGCTTTGCAATCAGACATTGTTTTCTTTGGAACCAACCTCTTCTCCTAAAAATCAGTTAAGTTTTAAGGTTAAGTACCATGTAGTTTTCTTTGAAAATGAACATTTCATGTTCAAGTGCATTTTCAGATAACATATAATAATGTATCAGCTTTTTCAAGTTCATTAGTAAAGCACCTTCTGCCATGCAGAGAAAACATGTTTCCATATAATTTGTGCACAGCTGGAATAAACATTTTCCATTTTTCTTTCTTTTCACTTCAGGTATAGACTTTCACTCTCCTGATTATTCTTGACTCTCAACTTGCTTATACATTTGCTCCAAAATGCTAGGAACACCGACTCAGTTAACTCAGTTAACTGTTATACTTTTAGGCGGACTTCACTAAATTAATGTCTACTGCCATGGCTATTAGTGCAAACTATTTAAATGAAAGCATCAACAAATCTGCTTTGGAGATTGCATCTATCTGCTTCCATCCCTACATGAAACTACCCTGAGAGGGTGGAAATCTCTATTGAATGATGCTGACATACTGCTAATATTCATACTATCCCTGTAGTGAGTGTGCAGCAAACATCCTGCATGTAAACTGAAAAAAAATCAAAAGTGATCTGGGAAATAACTACTAGAAAAAATACTGCTAATTCCAGATAAATACTGAAAATGGAAAGGGAATATGCTACTCCTAGGCTTTCACACATCTCTAATGGCTGAAGCAAGACTTCATACACATTTGATGTTTCCTTCACATGATGTTTCCTTAGAAGAGTTAGAGACAAAGTTCTCTAATTCCAGGGTGAAGTTGCTAATGTTCTGACAGTTGTTTGCAAATCAGGTGCAAGCAAGAGTGTAGGCTTCACTCTCCACAGCACAATCCTTTCATAGAGTGGAAGGCTTTTCTCCTGTAAATTGCCTACAGCCATAAACCCTTAAATCAATAGAAATGAGTGCAAAAGTAACCCATTATCTCCTACCTTGCCACTGGCAAGGTCAGGAAACAAGAGATGAAATGCCCCAGTGCTTTAGCAGAAGACAAACACCAATGGAGGAAAGTAAAGAGCTTAGGTGGGACTTGTCTCATCAAACTTAGCATGTCTACACCTCTAATCTTTAGAGGTCTACTCTTTAAACATCTACAAACTTTCAACTCCCTTTATAGTTAAGGGAGAATAACAAGCATTTTACAGTGGCCTTCATCTAACCTATTTCAGAGATCTATTTTAGGATGAGATAAAATCACAGTCTGGACATGTTTATTTTTTTCTCTGATGATTAGAAAAGGAGCCTAGGGTGACTGGATCAGCTGTAGACATCTATATTTGGTCAGGTGAATCCCTACTGCCTACAGTGGCCAAAATAACTATATAAGAAAAACAGAAAACTAATGAGGATCTATATTACATAAAACTCTACAGTTCAAGGATAAAGGATCCTGGAAGCTATAATGGATATTCTTAGTGCAGAAAGAGTACAGCAGATACAAGCTTCTAAAACTGTCTAACAAATCTTTAAAACCTTAGCTTCAAAGATCAGGTCTAGCTTTGGAGATAAAAACTGAGTACGGACAAAACAGAAACAAACCTGTGTTCAGCCTTATTGGTTACGCCTTTCCTTACATACAGTCTAATAAATAATTCCTCAAAATCTGTTCTGAAGCTATAGAATAAAAAAGTGAAAGCAAGAGCTGCTGCTCTAAGAAAATATTTTTGGTTAGGAAAAGAAAAACTTAGGAAAGAAAGAAGGTTTGTTTATATGCAAGCTTTGCTTCAGTGGCTGTGACGGTATGTGTTTGAACAGCGCTGCTTGGGTTTGCTGCACTTGGCTGTCCAGACACCCAGATTAGCAGCATGTCAGCAGGGAAGACAGCAAACTTGTAAAATGACTTTCTGACGTGGTCCTGGACAGGACAGGTCACCCCAGCACTGGCTAAATGGGGCTTTTCTGACTGAACTGAGTATTTATCTTAACTGTCATCTTTACAAATTCCAGTATTTCTGAAAAAAAAAACAACCATCTGTCAAAATCAGTGCAAGTATATGTGCAGCTACTTTATCCAGCACATCTATTCTCTCCTCTGTAAAATTCCTACATATTAACGGTGAAGAGCTGCTTATGCTATGCAGTATCTTTTGAATACATAGCATCTTAAAACATAATTAAGCAATATTACTGAGGAAACCTAAAAGAAAAAGCAATTACTTCCCAAATTATCAGTTACCTAAGCTTATACTACTAAATGCAGTTATACTACATATATATTTGAGAGGGATAAGCAATTTCAAAATTTCAAATTGTGCTGGATTGAGGGATTAAATCTCAGTGTACCTTTCAGATTAGTCTTCTATTGTCTAGAACTTGCAAAAAATTAAGTCCTTCTGACTTAAGTGATATGTCTTCCCAGAAGAGAAGTTTTTTCAGAAAAAAACTGCATTGATTTCCTAGAATTTCTATGTCTTTCAATAAAACATGCAGATGTTTAGATGCTAACAGCTGAAGGCAGCTTCCCACTACCATGAGATCTTTCAATGATTGTTCCCCACCTGTTTGAATTACCATTGCTTTTAAACAACTTCAGTAATTAGAAAAGATACTAAAGCAGTGGCTTTCAAGCTTTTCCACTTTATAGTAAAAGTGTGGAACTATTTAGAAACTTCATCTATTTAGACTGCTGTACAGTGGATACAAATCTAGTCTTCGTACAAATTTTCATGGACATGCTTTACGTGGCTCACAGTTTTCATGGACCGAAAACTTCTCTGCCACTTTTAATGAAATACATTCCAGCAAGAATGCGTACACTACTTGTGAAAAGAGAGAAAAAAGCCTCAGAATATATTAAAAATCTCATGGTGAGCTGCAGAAAAGATCCATATACATTCTAACTTATAGGCAGTAGAGTGACTCCTGCCCATCTTCAAGATTTCAAAGCTTTGAAAGAAAATACCTACCTTCCTCCCTCTCATGCCCTCAAGCTCTGTGAAGTTCAGAAACAGGCCTAAAAGTGTTTCAACACATTTTTTCCCAAACGTACAGGTATTTTCTCTCTAATTCTATGCAATTGGAATTTAAAGGACAAATTAAAAAAAAACCAACCCAAACACAAAACCCACATCAAACAGGAAATAATATTCTTACTTTCAGAAATACCACCATTTCTACAAAATAATCAAAGCTCATTGATAATGACGGATGAAATGCAGATGTGAAAGCAAAATCCACCAATAAAGTTAGCATAGTAGAGAAATACTTCTATATAGATAGTCCTTTCCCTATCAAAACAGTTACCTTTCTCTGCAGGTATCTGCATGAAACATTAGGTACATGAACTGTCTGCTGCTATTCAAGGGACACACAAGTTCTGCCTCACAAACCATAGAAAGCCATAGCTTACAGCACTTCCAATGATACAAAAGCCATCAACTTACTTGACATGCAGCTCTATCTGGAAAAGGCTGGTCTGCCTCTTAGAAACAACAGAAGTAACTCCTATAAAACTGCTCCATTTTTAATTTAAAAAAAATTAAAAATAAATTATGCCTTTTCCAAATGCCTGCCACACTGAATGAACAAATGCTTCCACTTTGTTTCTTCTTTCAGGGAAAAACATGGTTAGCACTTATATGTTGATGCTATGCATGATCTGATTTAAAAAATGGCTGCTCACACAATAAAAATGTACTAATATTATATTTAAAATCTACTGTAAACCCCGATTGCAAAAATCTTCAGGTTTGAGATTCCCTTGGAGCTCTTCCAAGCAAAAGAGCCAACTACAATAAATAAGGTGGAAGGTTAGGGAATATCTACAATGCAGTGACTTGCTATCATTAGATTTAAAATACTCGTGAGAATACAGTAGTGGAGGAAAGAACAATAATGTTTTTCCCTTGTGAAACATGACTTAGAAAATGTGTGGAAACATTCAATAGAAAAGGGACCAGAAATGGATAAAATTTACAATCTTCTATGAAGAAACCAGGAATATCCTAAAATCATTTTCAGAGGCCAATAATTTAAAGCAGGATCCCAACAGAAAAAATAAAGACAAAAATGCTGTATACCTTTCAAGGTACAGCTATAAAATATACTCTTAGAAGTGCACTGAGCCACTCAACAATACTTTCCTCTTTTGATGAATAAAAAAAGTAACACAATCAAGGTGGAAATCTGTTTTTCTTGCAAGTTCAATACAGGGCATTTTCAAGCACCTGGTCTGTTAAAATTACAGCCACACTTTCATCACCATATATCACAAAACTAAGTCAGACAACCTTCACATACACCCCCATTCCCTGTTACAGGGACAAAACCCTCACAGTTTATTACTCTCACATACTTCAAACCTCCAGTGACAGCTCCCCTAAAACAAAGTACATGCTGCTCCAGGAGACATGAAGGGAAGGACCACATTGTCCTTACACATACGGAACCAGAGAATAAAAATTGACAAGTTATCTCACTATAAAAGAAAACACATTCCTGCTATTCACCCCTTATACTAGATTTTTTTTTTATTTTAATAAACATAAAAATTTACTGGACCTTAAATATTGTATTTACTTCCCTATTGTGGAAAATATGGATTTTCCTTTTAAATAAAACAAATGGCTTTAAGGAAAAAAAAAAAACAAAAACCAAAAACCAAACAGAAGTAGCATAATGATCTCTTCCAGAAGTTAAAAGAATTTATTTTGCTTAAATTCAAAAGCTTTAAATCTTAGTGAAATGGGCCACAGTGGAAAAGCCCTTTACTATATTACTGCACCTTATAAATAGTAAATGATATTGTTAGAGGTCAAGGAAAGAAATACTGCAATCCTATATCAACTGTGCATAAAGGATGATGGAAGGTTCATATTCCTTATTCTTTCTTTCCTCTTTACTCTTTCATCTAAAAAGGAGCTTTATTTATAGCATATCTCAGAAGACCTTCCTGAAGCATCCCTTAGAGATATTTTCAGAAGTACTTAATAATTTAACTTCTGCTTATATTTGAGAAACTAAGAAAATATTGAAGAATCCTCCAAACAGAAATAGGATTCTGAAAACAACCACGAATCTATGTTTTAGGATTGTTGCTTATCTACACAAATCTGTGGGATATTTTAAAAGATTGCACATCTCATAATGTACACAAACTCATCATCCTGGCTCATTTTAAAATTATTACTTAAATTTTCATTAAAATCAGCAATTTCTGTAACTGTAGAAGCTTTTTTTGTTTATTAGGTTTTATTTTTCCTTTTTCAGTGCTGCTCTTGCTTGGCAGTAACAGGGTGTAATACTTCTCATTTCCATATGGGGAAAATGACTGCTCTACTGCTGCCAAGATCAATCTTGTCTGTAACAAGGATAACTACTGGGTGATCTTTCGGAACTAGCCAAATGAATGACAGACATGTGAGAGTGATTCAACTGCCTATCCACAACTATTTTAAATTAAACTGACACTGGAGGAAATGCTGTGCACCCATTTCTTTTTCCCATGCACTAGGTATTTTTAACTGGTTCCCATGAAGATCTGATACTTGCATAACCAAACCAAAAATCAGGAATAAACCCTCTCTGACTTTCATCTGGCAATGAAATCTTCCTTCCTTTCCCAACTGCAGTTACAGACATCCCAAAGATGAGAGGTCATTCCTAAGCAGCTACAGGTCTTCCTACCTCTCATACTACATAAGGAAAAGAAAGGGAAATGGCCTCTAAATTTGTGGACATAAACTTTGTAAGCCCATAATGTGGCAATATTATTAGCTGACACCTGTTTAAATCTCCCCATCCATATAAATGGAGTAAAGAAACATTCCGCATGCAATTATCACTATTTCGGATGAAATAAGTCTCTAATGCTCACATTGAGAAAGTAATGCATTTTATAGTGAACATTTAAGGTGAGGGCAGAAGAACCCTTCATGGATAATACTGTCAAGACAGAAGAAAAAGAGACAGAAAAACTATGAAAAAGGGGCACACACATAACAGAATTTTTTTAAGTTCAATTAAAAAGAGAGGAATTCTGGCCAGTTTAGTATACATAACCATTATCACAACCTAAAGCTCACAAAACTTCAAAGTGTACCTGTACACACTGGGCAAGATAAGACTGAGGTACTGTTCACAGAGCATCAGCTTCCTGGGAGAAGCAAGAGTTATACATGTCTCATCTAACTCTAATCTAATCTGCAGTAAATGACACTGCCAGCAATCTGCAACAAGGGTGATTTCTCTCCCTGATGAATTCATGGAAGAAAAATCCACTGAGCGCTATAAACTGTAAAAGTCTTATGTCTGCATTAAGATATCTCTAAGAAACCAGTCACTGGAGGTAGAAGAGATGGTCAGAGAGGCACCATTTTGTGTTTGCCTTACCTTCTTCTGCTACTGGCCAGAGACAGAGCCCATGGTCTGCACCTCCTTTGACATTTCTTTAGTTTTTCTTCAAAAAGTATGGCTATTTATCTAAGAAATTTGAATCATACAGAAGTCCCAATGCCTGCATGGTGGGATGGCATTCAGCACTGGACACAACAACATAGTTGTTTAGTCAGGAATTGTGGCTGAGGAAAAAAATACTAATACAAGAGAAGGAAAGTAAATTAATATTCTATACTCAGCCACATCAGCAGAGACTAATCAGTCAGTCCATTAGTAAAACCACAAGGTTTCACTCCAGCAGATCAGAAACAGTAATGGATTTTCGCATGAAAACTTGAAAGAAAAGGTGAAAAAAGGTTTGTGTGGTATGATGGAAAGGAATGCCAGACACAGCTTTGGTCAAACATTCCCATTAAATATTTTCTCATTACCTACAAAGTTCACTCACAGGCCAATTTCACTGGCTATTTACAAAGGAGGTTTAAGATAATGTTTACTGCTTTTTACTGTTTTTCAATTTTCTAAACTTACTGGCATTTCCTTTTAAGAAATCCTTGTGACATTACAGAAGTAAAACATTAATAGTTTATCTTTTCTCCCCACAGTAGATTTTCTGTTAGCATGATTATACACATTCTACCACTAAACTGGTATACAACTGACCTCAAAAAGTATTACTCTTTCATTTAATACATGAAATCCATTACTGAAGATGCCTTATTGCTTTAGCAATTTAGACTAAGTCCAATTGAAACCACTGAAATTGTTCTCATGAGGAATGAGAGCAGATCAAACTCTTTGCAGAGACAGACACTGGTGTATTCGGGCTTTTACTATACATATTGGCATAGCACAACTTCAGTTTTGCAATGTCTAAGAAGTCCCAAAATATTTCTACATATGACAGCACAAGGTAACGTGCAAAATGTAAAGAAGTGTGATGCTTAGTTGCAGAAAACAAACATAAGACTTAAGACAACATTGTGTGATTATCTTTAATTACACTACTGCTAAATGGCACCTGCATTTTTAGCATAAAGAAGAAATGGAACCTACAAAAGTAGTCCATAGAAAGCAAGAACTTACTGCACTGCAGAAAAATTGCTATGATAAATTACAAACAAGATATTAATCTAACAATTTACAGACCAGTGATCCTTCCAATAAACAGCATTTACTGCTTACAAAACATAAAAGCCAGCTTCTTAAAAATTCATTTGCTTTTAACATGCCTTTATGCTATTTTTCTCTGCATTACATGCAAAGCAGAAGAACAACAGTCTTAAATTTTGTAACTACAAATGAAGAAAACCAGCAGCACTAAAACTCTACAGACTAAAGTAATTTACTACAGTCTTTAAAAAGTATCATATAAATATCAGCACCTATATAAATTTATAGCATAAGATTATGAACCTTCTGAGATTTGTACACATACTTAAAATTTTACTATGTGAGTGGCCCCAGTGAAGTTGCTTATTGACAGTTTCCTACAGTTGGGTCTCAGTTCGATGTCTCTTTTGCATTTTAAATCACAGAACAGGAATTTGCCTCTTAATTCTGAGAGAAACTGATAGCAAAAGAATCTTTTCTGAACTCTCCTGTATCACTGTCTCAGCACTTAGACAGACCCTATGTCTTCTAGAATTAGAAGACAACACTAGCAAATGAAAATTATATTTCCTTTGAATAATACTAAGCAAGTTGGTGAGCAGTAATTCTTACAATTTAAGTTCTCCTGGAGATACAGAATCCATCATTGACAAGCTCCTCATTCTTACAGTCTTAATATTCAAGTGAAGTTTCTGTACAGTTACTGACTTGACCACCAAAGGAGATGTTTCCATGAACACCTGTAGACACTCAGATCTAAGGAGTTCAAATTCATTGTGAATGGAATTATTAAACGATTTTGTTTCCTCTGCCCAAGGACAGAAGAACTCCCACAAAACCTGACTTCTTGCACTTTATCTTAGTTGTTTTCCTTTTTATCTAGTTGTTTTCTTATTCTCTGTCATGAAGTTTCAGAGGAGATACTGAGGCATCTGTTTTCTCTCAGAAAAAGATTATAAATACTTGTTTATAAAATTTGTATCAGAAAATAAAAATCCACAAGAAATCCTTATGAGTTACTCTGAGGTTTGGTATGCTCCATAAGAGAAAAATTTAAATCCCAATTTATGGTATTTTTTGGATAAATTCTCTGGTACTAAATAGAAGTTCCAATGTAATATAAAAAACCCTGTGTATTTAGATTATATGTTTAAAAAAACCCGGGGGGGGTTTTCCCCCATATCCAGAAAAAAAAATACGTTTTCCGCTTTGGTAAGAATTCTGCATTTTTAATTTGCAAGACTGCTGCCATGGAAATGATAGATACAGCAAATCCACCCATAAGCAGATTTTGCTTCAGGATGAACTAAAGGAGAAAATGGGATTGAAAAGAAAATACAAATGTATATTCTATATAAATAACTTCCAGTAGAAGGAGGTTTGATCAGCTGTGCTAGGAGAGGATGATGCACTGGGTTAAAAAACAAACGTGCAGAAGGAGAAAACAGTAACATGAAACAAAGGGACAAAGTTGCTAATTTGACAGATTGCAACAACTAAATGGACGTAACCACATGTTGTCATGCTTATGAATGGCAATTCTGTTTCAACTTCTGACACTCCTGTCCATTACAATCTATAAGCTTTCTTATGAACATCACAAGAGTGAAAGGACCTTTTTTCAATTATGGTATTAAGTTTTTCCCTTCAGTACAAGGGAAGAGACAGTCAATTCAAGCAATACACAGATCCTTCTGTTTTAAAGATTCACAACTTTAGATTTTATATTACTGGTGAGAATGGTATTTTTGATGTAAAGATTCCTAATGATGCCTTCCTTTTGCCACTAAAGTGTTGTATTTACACAAGATAGGGTCCCTTGAAATACATTCTATAGTAAACATAAATCCAGTCTCAGGGACAAGTGTGAGTTTTGTCACAATAAGGCATTTCATCATGATAATTGTTGAAGTAAACAATATAAACATCTAAATATTTTAGGATTTGTGCCTGGCTTCACAGATCAAGAATTGTTCACAGAAAACCTTGAGAAATGCAATGGCAACACCGAAGCAAGGAAGTCCTACTGCTTAAACAACTTGTCCAACGATTTTTTTTTTTTTTTTAATTGAAGCAAGAATAGAACCTATTCAGGTTACTCTAGCCCTATCTCTTAATCATGAAGTAGGGAAATCACAAAAGTGTTAACAGATAATTGCCTGCATAAGGGGGAAAAAAGCATTTGAATGTGATTTCATTTCATATTTAGAATAGATGAGAAAAGAAAACTGAAATACATACCGCGTCTGTAACTTCGATCTCATAAAGCTTCCGGAATGTATCACGATAAAAGAAAAAGAGCTTCCCACTGCCACCACCTTTCTTAACAGAGGTGCCTGTGACAAGTATTTTATCATCTGGGCTGAAACAGCAGTCTGTCCTGTTGAAGAAATAAAACATAACACCAGGCAAATATACAATTAACATGTAGAGAACTTACATATAAATTGTAGTCCTTAAAAACAATCTGTTATATTTGTTAATCATTTTGAGACAAAAACTTGGAAAAAATCTTTTGTAAGCTGTCATCTACTACTATAGTTATCAGACATCTATTAGTTATAGCTATCAGTTATAGTTCTCTATTACAACTGCTATTACATCTGTGCACAGGGTGCAGAACTGGGAAATTCAACAAAAATCCTTCTTGCAACAAAACTCTTCTCCACTCAGAAGTCTTGTAAGCTTTTCAAAGACAAGTACTTTCAAATCTGCTTATCATCATTTTGTAAAAAAAAGTGTTAGTCCTGCAATCCAGTTTTGCTGATGTTACATTCTTCAGTGACGCAAGGTGGTGTGTTTATACATTGGCCAAAAATGTTTGTCGTTTACTTTTCCTCAAGATTGGGCTGTCCATGACGTGCCTTTCTAAGATCTTGTTTCAAAATTATAAAATGTCCCTAGAGTTGGATTTGGCTGTGTTACAGCTACAGAAATGCAGGTCATACCAATAAAAATATTAAAAACAACACTTAGCACTGTGCAGTAAAATGAAGTATTGTAGTACCAAAGAACAGAGTCATCAGCACTTCTGACACTATAACCTGAATTCATACCATGTACCTTCATGTTATGTCTACTTTTCTATCCAGCTCTGTTTTTTTAATTGTAGACTAAATAAGAATGACATTTACATCTTTATCTCATCACAGAAACATAAGGCCTCCTCCTAAAAAGTTACTGATCTAATTACATGTAAGACATATTATACCAAAAAATGGCATAAAACAAGCAAATCTAGCCATGAAATAGTGCAAAAAATGATGAGATCTTTTAAAGCACATGGAATTCCTAAAATGGGTAAGAATTGTCACTGCACAGCCCTCCCTGTGCAGTCCTTTTTGCACAATTCTGTACCTATAGACAACTGAGGAGAACTCCAGTAGAATACTTCTCCATTCAGTAAAAATACTGCCATTTCTACCAGCTGGAATAAATTAGAGTACTTACATTGGAAAGAAGCTGGGCAGTCTATCTGCTGAATTAAGAGGCTTTTTAAATTGTCTAATATCCCACAGCTTTAAGGTATCATCTCCTATGAAACAAAAGAGACAAAGGTTAGCAATAAAGAACTTAAGAATTTAGGCATGTCAGAAAATTTCATCCTCTTATTCACACAGAAAGAGAACAGCATGACAGAGTAGAAGCATTCAAAATGGGAATGATTTAGAATTTTTTTGTCTCCCTAAATGAGTATGATAGTGCAAAGATGACACGTTCATCCTGCCATACTCCAATATATTAGAAACTTCTTCTCAGTGGCTCAACTCTATCATTGTAATCCCTCCTACCAAGAATCATGATACACAGTGGAATCAGATTCCACAATCGCTAATTTATTCTGTGTTTGTGAGCACTGGTCCTTTGCTACCAGGAACAAACTGAACTTTTAAGATACCAAAAGAAATTAAAATGTTGCCATTAATGGTCTAGATCAAAAACTAAACAAGTTTTACGAGTCTGGTTTCTACCTGCCCTGAAACAGCTATCAAGAAGGGTGAAAAGCACATGAGATCTTTCCCCTTCTTAAGCAGGCAAACAGCAAAAAACTGCTATTCCAATATGGAGAAGAGGTCTTGGATTCAGCCAGAAATCCTTGCAGAAGGGGGCGAAGCGAAGCAAGTGAAACCACACTTGCTGTAACGAAACCTTCTCACCACACTACCTTCAGCCATAAAATCTAAAATTGAGGCTACAGCAAGACATTTATAGCAATTCATGTCTGTGTTTGATAAACATGATGTAATTGTAGGCCAGTAAAAGTCATCCCTTTCTGAAAAGTTATGACATATAAACAAAGTGAGAACAGGGGGCAAAAATGAAATTACTTAGTTATTCTCAGAAGAGATCTACATCTCTGCTGATCATCCTTCTGAGATACATATTTTCAGCATGAGACAAGCTACAAAGTTTTAGCTTTGCAGCAGTTCACTCAGGCACCTAGGCATCTCCTAGGATTTTACATCAGTGACTCAGCACTTTCAAGCATGGAAGAAGAATGTTTAATCAACAATTCTCTTTAAAAATATTCAGAGATCAATTTTAGACAAAAAGTTACAAAATATTCCTGACCTAGGAAAAAAGGAGGCAAGACCTGCTTCCTTCCAAAGAACAAATCTTGCAAGGAAGCAATTTTGTGGCCTACAAGTATTTTGTGGATTCATAGCCTTTGAGCTCAAGAGTTCAAAGGAGGCCTTGAAAAGAAAATGTTTTTTTAAAAAAGTAACATGCTGTAACAAAAGAAATCAAGGCCAGCAGTGCCCTTTACAGGGAAAGCAGTAATGTGTGGCCTCGTACATCATGTATGTTTATATTAAAGACTAGGATAACTCTTCACTACAAAATATTTCTAAGAAGTGGATAACTTAAATAAATGATAAATAAATGATGACTAGAGCAGAGTATATTTCTGCTCATCGGGAAGCTGAAAAATGACAACAAAGAAAAATGTTTGGGAATATCTGTTTCCTTATTGTTTCACAGTAGATTCCATTACAAGCACTTCCAAGCATTTGGTTTTGCAAAATGAACCCTCCCCTTTTCCTCCCACCCCCAACTAAAAAAACATTTATTGCCAAGATGTTACATCTAAAGCACCAGCACTTTATAAATGTATGCAAAGGACACCATTTGGCCACTTTGCAAGTATCATGGACAGGGACAGATCTACGGCTAGCAGCCAAGGCTGTTCTGTTCCCAGTGGAATGAGCCTTGACATGATCTTCAAGCTGTAGCCCTGCCAGTTTTCAGCAGGAGAGATGCAGTCAGACATGTAAGCTATAGCTCTTCTGCTAACAAGAAAATGTAATGGGCTGGTTAAAAAAAATTAAAACACCCTAGTAGGACTCAAAGTTGTGATTGTTTTCAAGTCAACGCTGCCTTTAACTGTGCAGCAACAGATGATTAAGGACTTAGAAAGGGAGAAATACTAGTAGAATGACTTGGCAAATGCTGTCAAGCTCTTACTCTCATTGAGAATTTGTCCAAATTCACTTTTCCTAATTAAAATTATCTGTGTGCAAATGGGATGTTGATTCCTGAATCTAATTTGCATTTGGAGATGTCACAAAGATAACAAAATATTAACTTTCCTCAACATCAGTAGCATCCTTCCATCAATGCTTAAGAGGTTCTTTACTAGAGCTGTAGCAGTACTGATCTGTTTTTAACTAATTTATAAATTAAAAAACCTCATAATTTTTAAACAAAAACAAATAAACAGAAGTTGTGCAGTTTAGTATGAAACATTCAAAATAGTCTGAGATCATTCAGTATTTTTTCTTGATGGTAGACTTCTTTGAAGCCTGGCAGGATTATTCAAAGCTTTCATAGCCTTTTTAGTAGCATTTCAAATTCTATTTTTTGCCATTTTAATAAGAAGGATACCAATAAACAGGCTCAAGTCTGACATAATCAGGTCAGACACCATTATGCCCATGGTACTGAGCACTGGATTTATCAAGAGACAACAATTAGGTCCTAGAAAAACAGTCTTTGGTGAGCCAAAACAGGTATTTTGTAAATGCCTTTTAGTCAAAATAAACTCAATGCAAAGACAATAGAAAAATTTCACCTGATTTTTTTTTCTCCTCTTTTCAGAAGATAATGACTAGGAAGGCAAGTATATGAATGCAAGTGGGCCCAAAAGAAGAAAAAGTGCTGCCAGAAACTCACGAAGATTTCAGTCAGCAACACTATTTAGAAGGGTGAGTCCTGGGTTCAAAGCAAAGCTCAAGGATAGAAATTGTTCAGAGAGATCACTGAGGAAAGCTAAGAAACATTAAGAAATAGGAATTTAAAAAAGAAGTGCAGCATAGGAAACACACAGCATAACAAGGCTTACCGTGAGGGGGCATCAGAATATGTTTATAAACTCTGAGCCTTTCTGTGAAGGCTTATACTCCATATGTGGGAAAAGGCACTTAACAGAACAAGGTGTGTGTTTCTGCATACTGTACTGGTTTTGCAGGAGAAACTGCAACAACTATAGAAAGGCTTTTGAAGACATCAGGTCGGGACCGCAGACAAAGGTCTCAGAGGGAAGTCACAAATCGAGAAATCTGCACCTACATTTGAGACAGTTCTCATCCCCACCTCCATCTGTACCAGCCTGATGAAATATTTAAGTGCATCTTCCTCTTTAAATATATGGAAGAGAAGGATTCTGTAGGACTTTTGAGAAAACCATTTCAGGTCCAAGTGTTGTAAAGTTGACATTAAAACATTAAAGCTAATGAATGCCTTTTTGGCATTGTTGGAATGAACATCGGCGTTCAGCTCCTGAGAAATATTGCTTGACGTAACTCAATTTGATTTTTAAAATGCAAATGTTTGCATTTATTATAAAGAACAAAATATTATTGCTATATGCAAAATAGAAAGTTCCTATACATGCTGCTGAATAATCCCTTGAGGAAACTGTACTCAAGGAGTTTCTAATTTTAAACCAACTTCAAAATTAAAAGTTTTAGCCTTCTTTAAAAACACTGTGAAAAGAGAAATAAATTAAATAGTAAAACAAACCCAAGCAAACCAAAAATATCTAAAGGAAACAAAAAAAAAAAATTTGAGCTCAAATGAAAGCATGTATCTGCATAAGCTTCCTAATGGCTTCATTTTTTGCCTGGATTTAACCACATTGAATTTGTTTTTCCTATATAAGCTTACTATTTTAAATTACAGTGAGTCTGCATACTGTCCATACAGAGAATAGATGAACCATCAAACTAAAAGCTGTCATGAGATTAATGGAATTAATGAAGTAATTGCTTCATATTATGACAAAACTATCAACATATATTCTGTACATATCAGCAGTAAAACAAAAAAAGAAGTTTTTTTATATTTAAAGCTTTTACAATAGGTCCCCAAGTCCAGTCTTACTGCTTACCCTCTTCCCTGCCAAACAAAGAGAATGTTCCCCAAATACTATCCTTCATGATTTCAGGCATGCAAAAGTATCACTTTCTTAAGTTTCTGTCAAGTTACTACCTAATATCCAACAAGAATAAGACTGGAAACTTTCATAAGCAGCTCCTTAGGTTTTCGTTTTCCCTTGTGCCTGCAGCTGAGCCATGCCTCATCTCTCTCTCATATCCAACACAGAATCTACATCAGATGCAGGAAAGTCCATCAGGCTTTCAATGAAAGTTCCCATGCCCCAAACAACTATCCTCTCTTTGATCCTCAGCACTTGGCAGGTGTGTTAATCTATGAATGCTGGATCCACATCTGCTTTTGTTGGTACAGATCCAAAGCAATACTCATATTAAAGCACTAACCAAAGTCAAAATAAGGTATGAATCCTCCATCCTCCTTATTCTCTACCATAGTGCACAAAGAGCTTTTTTTTTTTTAATATGCTAGACAAAGGTAGCACTTTTATCTATACTGAGCGGCCAAATTTCTGTGCAGTCTTACATTCTGCAAACAATCAATCAAGATTTTATACAGCTTAGAGCAGAGTGTGGTAGATAAAACACAAGTAAATGAAAGTCTGTTTAACACGGCACAAAAAACTGGAGACAGATGAGGAAGAGCAGGCAAAGAAAAGTGCCACATGCAATAAAAACAAGCAAAGGTCATTTATGTGATCAACATTCATAAATGTGAAACAGAAGAGAATTTACAGAAATGAAGGTTTCAAGACAGTACTAGTGAATACTCCTTATACAAGTATTAACTTATTTCCTCTAATATCTAAAAGTATGCTGAGGTTCATCCTTAAATCTCATAAAAGTATGTCTATGTGAATTTTCTTGGGACAACACTACTAGCAGACAGAAGCAGAGTTTGATTTAGCACAGAATGGAAAGACACACAGTTCACATGCTTTCCAAGCAGGAGGTTCATACACAAAGAGTCTGGTTCGGTAAGGACAAGCAAGATTGAGAGCTTTTACCTCAATCACTCAGAACCTGTTCATTGTGGGTAGGGGGGCAGTAGAACTCAGGATTCAGGAGCCTGAACAGCAATTAAGAAACAACCCAAGTGCATTAGTGTCCAGTAAGCCGAGGGCCACCAAGGACAGAACTACCATCACCTTACTCTGAAAGGTGTTCCCCTTACTCTGGGGAACATAATGCTTGGAATCTTTGAAATGTGAAGAGACAAAGAATCTTTGTGAAGCAGCTTCAACAGCAGTTGCTTTTCACTGTACCAATATGCACTTATGCCACTCTACCCATCAGAGACAGGGGGACAGGGAGGACATAAAGCAACTGAAAGATACAGACCTCAGCTAGTAAGTACATTTCCTGCTTCAGAGTTTTTGCCATCTATGAATACCTCTGTCTTGGTATTTTGTACATGCAATCTCATTCTGTCTATGTGCCATACTGACCAGATGTCCTATACATATGTTAGGCACAGTGTCAGCCAACATTAATGTATACTGTCTCTCCCCAGTCCTGTTTATTTGGCCTTGGGGCAATGTAATGCATACACAGAGCTTCTGGTTACAGCTGGTTTCCATCCAGACAACTTGGATTGTACGCTTGCACGTGCCTGCAGAACACTGGGTAGACAAATCTCTGCATGAGAAGTTATCTTCAACAGACACTGTCCTATCCTACTAATGAAGTGAATGAGTCCTCAAATACATCTTTGCCTTCTTAAGACTTGTTCTGCTATCTAAGACTGGTTTATAAAAGTTTCATCTGAAGTTTAGAACACAAGCCTTTTTCCCTGGAGTCTTGGGGGCATTTCAAATCTTTTTGCCATTCAAGTGCATCTTGACCAGTCAACTCCAATCATAAGCTTCTGATGTTTGTAATATAGATTACATAAAAGTTCCAGTTAGGACAGAAGAGGACATTACCTAAGAAAGTTGTATGAGGAACTAACAAATCCAGAACAGACATACTGTTATTGAGAGGCAGTATTCTTCTAAACTAAAGGTAAGCAACAAAACGACTTGTTTTATTTATAATTCAACTGGTAACTTCCTTTTAGTGTATTATTAATTCTAGACAAGAAGATAGATCAGGAACTGTAACACAATCAGCAAAGTTCTCTTAAACAATTTCTGAACTCCTGTAAAATGCACTTTCAGGAACATAGTATTGCATGGTGTATGAAGTAAAAGTAGTAAATTGTGAAACACTTCAGATTTGAATCACTAGCATCCGAGTCCACTACCTTATCTCCAGCATAAACCATTACATTGACCAATGGTACAATTTATATGGTTTGTTTAAAGAACCGTTTCACTTACTGAAGTTAAAACTGTCTCACATTTGACACACCACAGGATTCTTTCAGTCACCTACCTCCCCGGCTGGCAAGAACAGTGCCATCATAGGAGAATGTCAAGCAAGAAGTGTCAGTGCCTGAAGCGTGGGCTTGCCTGCAGTGGAACTTTGTGTGTACCTGTTTGTCAAAAAAATAAAACATCATAAAATTAACATTAGTAACAAAACATTTCAAAATAACACAAACATTTCTTTATAGCATTTTGTGTACTCTGCTGCTATTTCTAAATTTAAACAGGAAAACCTGCATTTTTACGAGGAACAGTAGCTAGATATTTCAACAGTCTTTTAAAAATGTCATATATGTTTCAGAGTAGGCTTTCATAATAAGACCTTGAATGCAAAATTTGACTTCTTCATAGATTTAATTATGCAGTACACATTTCCACAGCATCAGCGCTCCCACCAGCACTGTACAAAGGGAGTCATGTCTAGTTAAGGTAAAAATACATTTTACGTTAGTTCTCAACACTACTTTAAGCAGGCTTATAGTTACAAAAACTACCAAAACACATTATACATACTTTGTAAAGGACTTTAAAGAAGGACTGAAAGAACATGCTTTTGCCAATTTTAACCCCTGATGAAATTCATGGCTTCTGTAACAGAATAAAGTTCAGATATTTTGAGATTTATGTTCTAAAATTCCTGTTTGGTAACAATGTATGTTTTATTTTAATTATTTCTACTTTGCTGATAATTCAAGAGAAAGGTTGAAATTACTTTTAAATTAACATTTTATTTTTGTGTAGAGATAATTTCTTATTTATTAACAAATTATTTGGTTAAACTGCCTAAAAAACTATTAAAAATGGGGGAAACATAAACTGAGTTTTGACCCTCTGGTAAAATCAAGGCTGTCTACTTCCCAGCTGAAACTAAGGTCTCAGCTAAGACACCAAGAAGTCTTTCATACACAGGAAGGGAAAATGGAACAAAATGGAAAAGACAAAAAAAGAAACAAAGGCATTTGACACAGGTTGATTCCTTTTCTAACACCTAAGTAATTATGTTCATTATTTGCCCTCTTTTCATAACAGAAAACTAATTCATATAGCTGTAAAATTATGCATTCAAGACTTAAAGCTTGCCAGTGCAACAATATCTCATCTTTCTCTCTAAGGGTATAATATGAGGATTAAAACATACAGAGAGGATGACAAACCTTAAAAGCCATTATTTATTGTAGTGATGAGCAAAACAGAAAAATATCCATACGAGCATACATTTTCAGAGGGGATTTTGAACAGCTTGCAGTAAGTCAGCCCTACAATACCACGCTGAACAGTAAGAGGACAAAATACCATATAGCTGCTCAGTGATTTCTATCCCAACCATGCATTAGAAGAGGCATAGTTCTACAGAATAAAAATGGAGGATGTGATCACAAAATGCAATCACACAAATTGAATTCAGGTTGCACAGGAATCCTCAGTTACTGTACCTTCTAAGTTTTGACTATGTACCGTATTAAGTGGGCTACTTACTTGTAAGAAAAAGAACCAAACTAGTGCAGAAATTAACACTGCTTATCCTTTAGAATGTATCTTCTAAATTTGGTTCAAAAGCTAGAGAAGCTTTGTGTTATAACATTAATAATTATTGCAATCTCATTCTGATGTGCAGATTTAGTCAAGTACTGAGAAGAGTCACACGTCATTTTCTCCACAAATGACTCTTTAACAAACAAAGATGACTTCAAATACAAAGTGCATGCTTCTTACAGTATTTGGAGATAGAATATATGTATCTAGATCAAATATTAGGAAATAATATTCAGTTATGGGTTGTCAAACATTGAAACAGGCTGCCTAGGGAAGTGGTTGAGTCACTATCCCTGTAGGCACTTAAAGGACGTGTAGATGTGGCCTTTAGGGACATGGGTTAGTGGTGGATTTGTCAGAGTTAAGGTTATTGGTGGGTCTCAATGACTTTAAGGGTCTTTTCTAACCTATATGACTTTATGACTCTATGTCATCCACTATGAGGCATTCTCAACTAAGGTTCAACAGGTTCTTGTCCTTTTTCAAATGTCCTATTGAAAAAGGAAAACAGCAACATATAGATATAAAAGACTGACATTATTTGCCCTTTAATCACAAAAATGAAAACAACATCACTAATTCAAGGCAACTCTATGCCTTAGGATTTAATGTAAAACAAGACTTGTCCGAAAGGGATAGTAAGATTGCATCAGCAGGTCTGTTTGTCTTTAAAAATCAATTTGCTCAGTTTACCAGTATAAAGATTGTTTTCCAAACTTTCCCTGCAAGCTTGCCCTCCATATATTATTCTGCAAAGGAATATAACCCTGAATTGTAATACTAAATCAAATACTCTAAAATGATTGAAGGTTGCTCTAAAAATGATAGAAGGTTGAACAAGAAGTTTTTACATATACTGGCAAACATTCATTGCAGTTTTCAAAGAAAATAATGGTTTGGCCTCTGACCTCTTAATATTTTTAACAGATGTCTAATCTTGCTAACAAATCACTAGCAAAAAAATTTGTTATCAGAATGTTTCTTGCTGGAAAGACATAAAACAACAGAACCAATGTACACAATTCAAAAGTTTGATTCAAGAAGAGGAGAGCACTGAAACATTAGATAAAGATGTAAAGATAATTAGGTCAAAGTGTATCTACATATCTCCTTCACTGCCCTTCTTTTGTTGCAAAGGTGTCTGCTATTATGAAGTAATAGTCATGCGCCACACGAAGTTTGACAAGTTCATCAGTCCTTAACATTTTTTTAGAAAGTTTAATTACTTCAGCAAATTCTGCAGTAAACCACTATTTTCTGCAACTTGTTTAAAGGCTTTCTAGCAAGTAACTACAGCAATGTAAGCACTTTCTTCCTAGCTTTGTATTAGCACATATATTTTTGTTAAGCAATTACAGCTGACTGTACTTGTGTGCAAAATGAGATGACAGGCAGAAAACATGAAGCACATGTGAGAAAGGACAGAGTTGTATGTATAAAAAACCTAGGTTAACAGATAAATGTCAGGGTTTGCAATATTGCCGCAGTCCTTAGAGAGGATAACAACCAGAAAAGGAAGCCAGAGGATGGACTAGGAATGGTTGGAGGTGGAAGGATACATGACTGCAGCATTGATGATGAGCAGCCCTGGTACAAAGTCTGGGAGGATTGAGGAGGACCTGTATGGGAAATGAGTATGTGGCCACATGAAGTGTTTATCATAAATGACCTACAACAGAACCACATGGTTACAGCTCTGCATCACAGAACTGCTCTCCTGCTGCAGGATCCTAAATAAAATATAAACAACAAAAAGTAAAGGATAGACCTAGTCAGTTTTCTTCACCTCAGAAATCCAAGCCACATTCATAAAAAAAACCCAACGATATGCTTAACTAATGAAATTTTTGAACTTTCCACATTGTTTCTGGGATAAAGTGTTTCACAGTAAGCCAACACTTTCCCAAGATTATAAAGCTTCCCACATTCTACCCCCCTGCTTTTCTTTTAATGAAACATTGAATGTCCTAGCCAAGATATTCTTCTTCCTTTTTATTCCAAACATCTTCAAGGCTTTTTAAAAGCAGACGCAGTAAATTAAGATAGGCCTTGGGGAAAGTGAGATCTACAAAGATTGCTGTATCAATCTTTCCCTGTATTACAGATGTGTAGCAAAATCCTACTTATTTATTAGCATGAACACAGTCAGCCATGCAGCCACAATCACGTCTATGGCAAAAGAAACTCGGCCCAGTACCAAATGTGCCACTAGTAATGTGCAATCTACTTCAGTTTGCTCCAGCACAAAGAAAATAGGATCTGAGTAGGGAAGCTCATCTCTAGAGATATCTCCAATGCTCACTTACCAGCTGTTTCCCCTCTTTCACATCAAGGAATGTTTCCAAGGCTCCTTGAGAGCTCAAAATTGGGATTTACACTGGTTTCAAACATGAGGCAGAAGTGTAGGACTAGGTCGGCAGAGATGCCAGACATGCAAGTCACAAGCCATGGCTGTTTGAGTTTTAAATGGGTCTTTTCACCCAAGATATTTTCAGGAAAATACAATAGCTGACACTGATAATATTCCACTGCGAAAGTTACGATTCTTAGCAAATGTAAAAGCCTTCCAAGATAACATATTACCATAGGCCAGCCTCAAGGTGACAAAGATATGAGCTATAAAGCTGAAAGAAGAAAACAAGCAAATTAGAAACCTTTTTAGTCACAACTGAGCAAAGCCGTCTGGGTCTTTGTTGAAAGTGATCCAAACTGAGATAGCCAACATCTCAGAGCTGTGATCACAGCTGACAAGACAGACAGGTTCTCAGGATACAAGTTAAACTCTCCACATGGCTACTTCCCCATCCCCCCTTGAGCCACTGCTACTGAAGAAAGCATATTGCTTTGCTCTCAATTATAATCCAGAAAAGAAATGTAAGTGTACTATCTGGGTTTAGTATATTACTTAAAAATTCCATATGTCAGCTGAATTCAGCAATTTCTCAATATTTTCCCTGAGTAGGCAGTTGCAGATTTTATCTGATGCTTTCCTTAAGTCTCTGTAAACATGATCCCTGGGCTTTCAGTTTACATGACAGCTCTTCAATACCACTTCTCATGGTGTAGAAAAGGATGCTGTTTCAGTAATGAGCATACTAATGCAAAACAAGATTAACTTGTGAAATCTGAGGTTTAAGTGTTTACAAGATTACACGCTTACATGATTTGCTCTTCTCCGTTATTTTCTAACTCAGTGATGTGTACATGTATCATTAGCAGACATGAAACCCTCCTTCCTTTCTCTCAATCCTAATTAACCAATTATGAATATAGTAACCTAACTTTATTTGCCATAATCAGGACATCTGAGTGACAATTGTATTTCAGTGTCCTGTGTATCCATTCTATTTTCATATGTTGCAAGTAAGGCCTTTTTCTTAGTGGGAATTATTAAGAGATTTCTTTGTCTGTCACATCCAGCAGTGGCTCAACACCCTTCACAATCTGTCACATGTGTTTCAAACAGAAGTTTACCTAGTTTTTTGCAATTACTGAACACATGCAAGAGTTGGCTTTTTTTTTTTAAGTCTGCTATTTTTCTTGAGCCATTCTGTTGCAATGAAAAACCTACATGACCAGAACCCCCCCATCCCTCTAATTTATTATAATTATAAAACTACAAAACTTTGGGGTTTTAACGTTTATAAAAATTCAGTTCCTTGCAATGAAACATGCATTATACTATGCAATTATCAATGAAAATAAAAACACAAGTGTGAAATGCTTAGTTAAAAAATTCTGAGCTGTTATGCAAAACAGAAGTCTTAGAAGAGAAGTCATATAGTAGTGTAGACAGTCAAAAATTATTTAGGATTTTGTTCTTTGCCAATGATATACAAATGTGATTTCTACTGAAGAGAAATAATCTGAACATTTACACAGAAGGAGATGAGGCAAGGCACCTGAGACACTTGATCATATGTGGTTTCAGGCAAAACAAAGAAGCAAGCAAGCTGGCCTGTCTTAGAAACACTGCAGAGTGATTAGAAAGTCCTTCCTATCTGCCCCTGCTTCCTTCACCACTTAGAACATTCAACTTCTAAGAATATTGCTGACCACAAAAATAATTTCTTCTTGTTTAAGTTAATTCATCAAGAAAGATTTTAGGAAACCATTTTAGAAAGATGGCTTCTTAAGAGCATTGCTAAATATTTGCCTAATGGTTTGAAAATGAAACCCCATCTGAATGTTTGGCTGCACAGTCAAACTTTGCATTTGAGAAAACAACCTATCTTGGCCACAAAAATGATAAATATTACTAATAAAAATAGCTTTTGGAAACTATTCAGTTGGCTTCCTTTGGGGATTTTTTACGCTGTATGAGAAAAACACAAAAGGATGTAAAAAAAATGTTCTTCTGTATCTTTTCATAACATCTCATGCTATCATAGTAAATTTATATTTTTCTTCCTTTATACTATCATAAATATGGCTTTTGTAAATCAACAAAAAAGGTCATCCCTCCTTTTGCCTCTTTCAAAATTAAATTAATTAGTCTTGGACTTGCCCAGCTGTTGAGGGTTCTTTTGTCTTCCAGAAAACAATCAAACCTGACCACTGTTATCCTATAAAAATGTTATTAAGAGTTAAGATATACTAGAACTCCACTGAAAGTCCATAGACTGCTTCAAACTCACCTATGCTGATACTGGATGGTTCATAGAAATTAAAAATAGACTTTTGTCTACTGGCAATAAGCAACCAAAACTATATATATTTAAAAAAAAACAAACTACATGATGTCTTCAAAATGCAACTATGGTAGTTATTCCCACAATAGTTCAATATGATTTCTCATATTCTTTCAGTCTTCAGTGCTCCCAAAGCTTAAGATCCAGTTTTGTGATCTAGTTGAGGTACAGTGTGAATAGAGTGAAATATAACTGAAGAACATAGAAATTTACATAAAGCTAACATTTCTGGTTCAGTAACACTTGAGCCAAAAAGGTGAGTTATCAAAGATGGCAGTACAGTAAAAAAATAGTGAAAATAGTGGCTAGCATATGTATATTCTAAGAAGATGGGTTTATTTCTCTAAGAAATGAACAGTCATTTTCTCTAAACTTCTTGTAATATAGTAACCTACTATTTCTTCTACATTTTCAGTTTTTTCTAACAAAAAGGTAGTGCAAACCATTATGCTGTATTTTCTCTGCATGTTACTTAAATAATTTTTTAAAAATAAGGATTTTGTTTTACTTACTTAGATGGAAAGACGAAGATGGAAGAAAGCCTCAGTTAAAGATAAGTGATAAAATGAGCACTCTGAATTCTGACCCTCAGTGGTTTATAATGTTGCATGAAGTGGCTGAGATAATTAGCTCAATATACTTAACACTGGTTTTCAAAGAAGTCATGAATTTATTTTGTTAAGTCACTACAATAAAAAAGGTCATCATCATTCAATGAAGCTGGTGAGAGAAGCAGATTTTGAGAAGGAAAAAATTAGCAAAGTGAAAACAAACTTTTAAAAATTGTTTTCTGCAGGTAATTTATACTATCTGAAGGGAGTGTTCCAAGCTCACCTTCAGAACAACAATCATGGACCTAAGCACTAGGCAGAGTGGAAAATCTTGTAAAATCTTTTAGAGAAAAAGTTGCTTGCTTTTCTACAAGGTGCTTCCTGAACACATTTCTAACATGTGTCGCTTTTAGTTTTCTTTTTTAATCGATGTTAAAACCAAATTACAATTAAATATGAGACGATGTATTTTTTTGTTTGAAATTAACATCCTTAAATTGATTGATCCCTTGTCTCATTTAATATAAATAAAAAGTTGATTATCAAAACTATAGCAATGTAAAAATGTCCTAATCTATACCTAAGACTCCTTCAAACAGGCTGCAGTACTTCCATAAAAATTTGTCTCAGAGGATACAGAACCATTACAGAATTTTTTATTCTGCAAATAGCCTTCTCCTCTAATATCAAAGTTGCTTCAAACCCCTCTTTTCTTTTTCTATTTCCAGGTTTTATGATCCTCTTTAGTGTATTTCTTGATTTCAATTCTCCTTCACCACTAGCACGCCTCGAATTCCTCTCCATCCAATGAAAATATTCCTTCCATTTTCTCATTCTAGCCTTCCAGTTTCATTTCAGCACAATATTTCACACTTCTACCTGGCAATTTCACGTTTCTTTTCCATCACTAGTGACATTTTCAGAGCACAGGGACATATTTGAATTGCTGCTTATCAAAGTCATATCTCAAAATCTCATTTGCATCATCCACTTTTCACCAAGTAGCTCCATGTTTATCTCTCTCTCAGTCTCTCTCTGGCCTTTTCATCCAATATTGCCTTCTTCTCTACTCTCATTCCTTGTCAATCCCACTTAAATTATCTCCTGAGTCTCAGCAGATTTATCCCTGACAAACCCAATATGGGATGTTACCCCATGCCTACTCTCATAGACCTTGCATGAAAATTGTTTATTTTCTGTTCCCCTTCTTCATGGTATTATGAGGTCCAATATCAATGTATATCAATGTACACCATCTACACGTAGGCTCCCTTCTTCACTAATCCCTCTAGTGCATGATCATCTTTCAGTTTTTCTGTCTATCCATCCTTAATCCCCTTGGTCACCAAACTTCTCACTGGACAGTGTATTTTTAAACGCCTTATACACAACCATGACTCCCCACATTTTCATGCCATTAAACTGCCTTCCAAGAAAAGGTACGACATTCTATTGCTTCTGAACACCTTAGCTGATCTTGGCATCAATTTGTGAATGTCTAGCTGGCAATACAAAGTCAGATGATAAAAGCTGTTCCTTATTTTCTTACATGGATACCACATCTTCTCAATTTCCCTGGAAGAAATAACCGCCTTTAACCATTCATCATAAGAAGAATGTTGTTATATACATCACAATGTGTCATCTCCTTTCTATCACACATTGTAAAACATACTATAATAAATCCAACCCATAACCCATTGCCAGTAATATTATTTTGACATCTTTTCCCTTTTAGTCCACTGTTGCCTCATTTTGTCTTCTTTAACAGCTGTATTTCACCAGTGTCTTAAATACATAGTCTTTCTTGAATAGCAATTACAGATCATCCACTTAATCCCCAAGAACATCTGTGTTTTTCTCACATAAAGAAAAAAAACCCAATAAAACCACTGCTCCTATCCTCGTAACACACATGGACATACAAAAATTAGCACTTAAAACATGACCAAAAAAAAAAGGAAATAATAGCAACAGAGTTTGCCTTGCTTTTGTTTGCTGCTATAAACCTCTTACCAGCTTGACAGTGAAGGATTTTGTGACACAGCCACTTTTGTTTCCAAAGGAGATCAAAACTGAAGTTTGTTTTACATACAGAGACAGACAGCACCACACACTACTGCAGCCTTGCCTTGCCCTCCTACCTCAATGCAATAGCCAAGAAAAAACATTGACCTGTCTGGAGAACAGAAAACATTTCTACACCCATGGCAATTCCTACCCAGTTTGGCATCACACATCAGCACATCAAACATCTACATCAAACAGGCATTTTCACATTTGTGACAAGCCAATGGCTGGCAATGCAATGCTTTCTGTTGACTCCAACAGGTATCCCTACTTCTGAAAAATCACTCAGGCTGCTCAACAAGGTAGTCTTGAACATAGGCCAGTCCTCCTGTTACGAGGGCAGGAATGCTCTACCTCCACTAGTTCTGCTCTTGTGAGTCCCAGGTAAACAACATCTATGAAGGTCAACGCAGCACAGTCTGGTGACCTGAACAAGATGTAGTTTGCTTAGAGGTCTTGGGCTCAATTTGCTCTCCAAATAAGACCACAGACCTGCATAAAGGTGAGGACAAAAAACAGGGTAGGGTACTAAGATGCAGTGCCATTTATATGCTCATACCAGGGAATGTGTTGATCACAGCAGCTACATTCATCAGGACTTCTTAGCATACATAAAAACATCATCTATGATTATACAATGAATTGGATTTTTTTTTTTTAGAGCATCTCTCTCTTTTTATGTAAATTAGCACAGTACTTTACAATTTGGCCATCCTATCCCAACCTTAACAAAATCTATTAAATATAAATTAAGTGTTAGTGCTGATTACAGGTGACTGCTTTGAACACAAAACAGTCACAAGCCAAATCTGGAAGTGATACATATATATATATGGTACAATGTGAAATTGTAAAAATAAAGGCATTTTTTTAAAAACCTACATACTGTTTAATCTGAATGAAAATTACACGTGTTGAATTATATAAGAATATGTTGTTCAAATTACTAGTGCTTAAAATAATGATCCATATTCAGAAATACTACTGAAATAAGAGTTTCATTTTAAGTCTCTGGGCACACTTAGACACATTGTATATGTATTTACGCATAATGTGTGAAATACATGGGTCATATCCAAGTCTAGTTTTCTATCTCATGAGAAATTTAGAACTTGGTTTAAGGAAGGCAGCTGTTCCACGGATGTATCTGATTTCAGTCTGTGTAGTATCACTGCAGTCATACATTAAATAAAACACAGCTGGACAATGCTCCACCTATTTTACCACCCTCTCTGCTAACTGTTTAGCATTAACATCTGTTGAAAACAAACTTTAGGAGATAGGAAGATCATGAAAAAAAACCCTTTATTTTAAAGCACTTTGCACATTGGAACAAGTTCTACTTACTTACAAAGAAAGCCTCATCTATTCAATCGGGCTTTAATTATGAGGTTTATATACGGATTTGAAAGAAACCTAATTCACTGAAGCTCTCTTACAAAAAATGTAATGACAAATATTTTAATTTCATATGATGAGTTTAGTTCTAAACCTATTGCCAAGATATGTATAGTTGTGCAGTTTATCTTCACATTGATAATCATGGACACAAAAATAACTTCCTTGGTTTATAATTTTATTATGAATTATCTAGGAATGCCATGCAAACATTTTAAATTAAATTTAAAGGTGTATTATGGCCAATTATTTTAGTTGTATCCCCACGGAAGTGCACCTTTTAATGGATGTAACCATGAAACAATCATTTTCTATGTAGAAATAAATTGTTCTTTATCCAGTTTCCTCTGAGTCAAACGTATGTAACCTAATGTTGCATACAAAAACTATGCCTTATTATACCTTATCTTTGCAAATCTACATGTTTCCATGGATCAGAAGTCATTATTTCCTACCTTTTTTCTTCTTAATTCACTTGAACAACCTGTAACAGCTATCCTTTTGTTAAGTATCTTAAAATATAGGCTTTTCTCATAAAACAACTTAATGACAAAGAATTGTATAGAAATACACTTTTCACTGCTTTTATGAAATTGACAGCATAAACCTGCTATTCATCTCATCACAGGCTTCAAGAACCACTAACAAACTACTACAATAAGAAACATTTGGATGGAAAAACAGCTTCCTAATGCACATATCAGGCACAAAATTCTTTTCATAATTTACAAACCCTATCAGGCTCCGGACCACAAAGTGTTCAGCTTGCTTGAGCAATGCATATATTTTGATATCTAAAAGCCATTTGTCTGATAAGCCAGACCACTCTGGAGCTCACTACTTGTTAGAATAAAATGTCGCATCTGTACTTTAAACTTTTTTCCTCTGCATAAAAGGAAAATTTTCTCTAAAATAACAAAGCTAGTTCAAGAAGGCTCTTCTATTTATGTTTCATTACTTTTCATTACTTAATCTTTCTACTTCTGTAACATTATTCATGTTGTATTAATATTAATAACACTGCAATATTAATAAAGCCAATGGCTATAATGCCTACACTCTTCTTCTGAAATTGTCAATTTGAAATTATTTCTCAAGTTCTACTTTTATTTCTCTAAACAATAAACCAAAGAGACATATAATCCTAGTGGGATAAGCCTTTTTCCTTTAACCATACATGAATCCAAAGTAAAATCCTTTAAGCTATTTTCATTGGGATGTGACAGACTTCAAGATTTAGAATTGCCTTTCATCACTATATTAGATAGTGCAAACATTTAGATAGTTCTTAACTATAAACTGTTTATTAAATAAGGGAGAAATGCACTTAGAAATACAGCAGGGCACATTTTATCTTAGCATATGACTGTCAGATCCTTTACTGTGGCTAGCTTCAGGGTACAGATAGTGATGTACTGGCTAAACCAGACGTATACAAAAAGGAATAATATATGAATCTGTTAATATTTGCTGCTGGCAAGCTTGTGTGTGATTTCCAGTTTCTGGAACAGAGGTCTGGCACATACACATATGGAATGAAAGGGTGGAATAATATGGATATGGAAAACTTACCTTAAGTTTGAAAGGGGAATATAGTATATTTGGATATCCTTCATCTTGTATTTACACAAGAAATTTCCAGATGTAGCCAGACTGCCCTCTTCAAAGCATGAAGCATGTTACATACTTGGGGTAGATTGGAAGATCTGCCTGCTATTTAGCCACAGTAGTGATATTCAGTGCATTTAAGAACAGTCATTGTAAACTGTTTCTATTAAATATTTTCATTTCATTGGAATATTTTTAATGCTGTGAAGATATCAATGCAAATGTCAAATTCTATATTAAAAAACAAAATAAAACCCAAATAGACAAGTGAATATTCCACAGTTTAAGAAAAAAAAAAATCTAGCTGCAGTGAAAAGAGCATAATCCTGGAATGCCAAAAACACGTAATTGTCTACACAACTGGCATGTGCACACTAGTCAAGCTTTCTAGCAGACAGACATAAGACATGTCAACAGTTTATTATTGAGAGCTATGTCTTATGCAAGAAGCATCTTTTAACTGTGCAGGGATCCAAGAATTTCGTTTTCCCAAAGCATGGGCATAAATCCCCTCAAAGGACCTTACAATTAATGGAGAAAATATTTACAGCATGTTTCAGATCTTACTATTAGGTTTTGTTACTCTGTCTTGGCAGCATCAGCTGTAAAATCCATCAAGAAAAGCAAAATATAATTTTCCAAATAAGATCTTGACTTGGATTCCCATTACAAAAAAGAAAAGTATCTTACATAATAATTTTTCATCATCGAGATCTGTGTCCTTAGTTGTATGGTATTTCTTCAAAATGGCTCCATCACTTGTGAAACTTTTTCTGTCTGAAAACTCCACCTTAAAACTTCCAACTGCACATCACAAAACTAAAGCTTACAGAAACCCTTTCAAAGCAAACAATCACTAAATATAGAAATGTATTTATCTTACATCTATAAATCATGCAATTATTTGGAAAATACTTTTAACATGAGTATTTGTAATTAAAATGTACAGAGCTTAGATCTGCTTAACTTCAGTGCATACAGAGATATCCCACTTTTCTCCCTCTTACATTTTGAGGATAGGGTGGCATAAGGGCATGCGGAAAGCGGGTTATTTGGATTACCACTTGATCACACAAATTTTGGGGATATTCATGTGGGCAGTGAATTATTTCAATATTATGGTGAAGTTTAAGTTCTGTAAAATCACTTTAAGCTTTAGCTAAGTAATTTAAACTGATCAAAATAAATACATTATTCTAGCAACTTAAAACCAGAGCTTTTTAAACCAGAAAAAAAAAAAAAAAAAGAAAATGCTAGCAAAGCAGTAATTCAGCATACTGTAGCAGATGCTCACTTTTGAGCAGGAAATAGCTGAAGAATAGAGTTAAACATACCACTAGGTCTTCTATGAAACAAGAAAGTAAAAAAATAGAAGTTAATCACTAGCTATCAAAATCTTTCCATGAGCAGTGAATCAATTTGCTTAATGAGAATTATGTTGAAAATCATAAAACATTGTATCTTTCCTGTTCAGATTAGCATTATTTAAGAAGATAAACTTACTACAGATGTATCTGTCAACACTAATTTTTTACTACTTGTAGTGCAGGCATTAGATAGCTAAGAGCTTATAAAAACAACTCAAGGTTTCCAATCAAATTTAACATAGCTATTAAAAAAAATTAAAATACAAACCTGACAACATTTTGGATGTACAAACTGGTCTTCAAAAGGCATTTAAATTTAAAAGACATGACCACTTCTTGCAAACTCTGCCTCCCCAACATCCTTATTAATATTTTTGTATCACAGCTGCAATGATATACCAGAAAATATGTGATGCATGAAACTGAGAAACATGATTCAGTCTGCCATATGCAGAGAAGTTGTTTAGGCAGTCCTGTGCTGAATGCACCCAGGAAAAGCTGGAGGAAAATATTCACATAACAGGTAGCCTCACCAGGTAGTCTGAAAGGTTAAGAAAGCCTAACTAAAAAGTTTAGCTTTTTCACTCAAAATATCCTATCTCAATCCTTTCCTGTGGAAATTGCTTATCCTTATTATGGAAAATGAGGGGAGCTTGTCTGTTCATTAAAGCGATTTCAAATAATTTTATCTCACAACACACTTCAAAAATGAGTTCAGTCTTTACGTATCTCTACGAATGAGACGTTCCCACTGGAACACCAGACACACAAAGGCTTAGTGATTGCAGAACATGTTACATTCTTGATACTAAAGACTAACTCCATTGATCAGTTTGTTCAGAAATGTGTATTATTATTTGCTTACAAAAAAGCTCTGAACAAGCAAGCACAAGCAAGATGAGGAATTTGAACCTATGTGAACTGCAGGTAAATCTAGTGATTTTACTGCATTGCCCTGTGAACCAATAACATGCAAGGTCCTGTCTTATTTTGATCACTAACGCTTTCCAACTCTCTGTATTTGCCAGACACTTCTCTCCACGTCTCAGAACATTTAAATTGAGAGAGTTCTAATGTGTTGTGTTATGATTGACTATTTCACACTATTGTTTCCACTATTCATTCAAAGTTTGAAGGAAGTTATTTTTTATGTCCTTTGAAGCTGTTATTTTAAGCCAAGTTGACAGTGTTCATAATATTTCAAATACGCTGACAGATCATTCTGTTAATGTGCACTGTAAATGCACATGTACATGAACCCTAAAGAAAAACCATGCACTGACAAAATAACATACGTGAGAAAATAACATAGATTTATGACAAAACGAAAAAATCCTCTGAGGCAGGTGATTATAATGTATCATAATCCTGCTGAGGAAGTTTGGAGAAAGGCAAAGCAGGGCTGGAATGCATTTGGCTAACTTCAGCATTAGCAAGTTACCAATGTCAGTGTCAAATCTTCCTCCAAAAGTTCCAAAAGAATTTTCACTCTCACTACATACAGCTGGGAGATTTGGAATCACACCAAAAAAACAGTGGAAGTAGAAAACTGAATGAAACATGCATAGTGTGCATTACTCGTCAGAACTAAAGTAAATTGATCACACACCAAAATCACTCCCTACGCACAGCATAACATAAGAGGAAAAAAAAAAAAAGAAGATACTGAGATGTCTCTAAAACAGCTTGAAAAAAAAACAACTACCTGATAAAACTAACTCACAAGAAACAGCTACTTTGTCTTCAGCTGGATTGATAAAACACAGGGTAGAATATATCCTGTCTTTCTCTAAAAAAAGGAAAACAATCACACCATTCCAAACCAGGTTCTACACATGGAGCAGTGTACAACACAAGCAAGGTGACTATGGCGATGGGGATGCCATCACACAATAAGTTTCTTTTTAATTTGTTTGTTCTTTGATAAATGCATCAGTAGGATTCTTGTAGTCAAGTGTAGCAAGTAATGCATGAAGTAGAGGATAATAAACCTATAACAGCAATCAGAAACTATGGCTAGAGTGGCAAGGGAGATTTGTGGGAGCTTCATCAGGTAGCTTCTATTATCTTCTAAAGTGGTGGCTTCCCACTACCATTCACCACTGTGCCTGCCTCTACTAAGTGTCCCTTTTGCTCCAGTCATCCACATACCCTCATTCCAATTGGGGTATTCATTTCTGCCCTTGAAACTGCTGCTTGGTACTTTCACAGGACAAGAGGCAACGTAACGAAACTGATGCACAAGAAGTTCCACCTGAACATAAGGAAGTACTTGTTTACTGTGTGGGTGATCACACACTGGAACACAGAGGCTCCAGAAAGGTTGTGGAGTTTCCCTCACTGGAGATACTTGAGAACTGTCTGGGTGCAATCCTGTGCCATGTGGTCTAGGTTGATCCTGCTTGAGCAGGGAGGCTGGACCAGATGACCAAAAGTGGTCCCTTCCAACCTCATCCTCTCTGTGAGTCTGTGCTGTGCTCATGAACTTTCTCCCGTGGGAAAGCAGAGGCCTTACATTCTCACTGAAGCAAAGAGAAACTTCCCTCTCTTTAAAGTGAGCTCTATGTTTGACAGCAGTTTGTACTCAACTCAAGAAAAAATGCATCTAAAAGCCTTCATAGACACCAAGATAACAGGTACTATGGATGTATATGTAGTGTGAGCCACAATATCTGGATAGAACATCTTTCGCAGATTTAGTTTGTTCTGTTACTGCCATATGCAGGAACAGGTACTCAGTCAGTACATATGGCTCTACACTTACTTCAACGAAGCCAAATGGCATTTGCCAAATGGGAATTAAAGATTTTCTGTTCAAAAATCAGAAGTTAATTTTTCTACAATAAATTTCTTCAAGCAGCTTGACCCTCACATCTCGATCCTCCACAGCTTTATCTATTTTCCTGTGTCACATTTAATTCATACCCCAAAATTGTATCAGTTTGTAATGACTTAACATTTTCTTGTTCTCCCATTGCAAGGAACTCTGTGTCCTGTCAGGCCAGTAAGTGCTTTCATCATTCCACTACAGGAGTTAGTCTCATCCTCTTCTGCCTAATTGTTATGTTGAACACATGTCCCTTTTAAAAAAATTTTTCTTATCCTTCGCTCTCACAAAATATAAGATGAAGGCTTTTTCTAACTATTTAATAAAGATGCCCTTTAGAACAACTGATTCTAACTGTACACAAAGACTTCCAGAGGAGACAAGCAAGTTTAGATAATACCTCTAAAAATCCAATTTACAGTGCTCTTTCACTCAAAAATCTTGTATATTTCTCAGTGATACTAACAAAGGCAAAACTAAAAATTCTTTAGACTTTAAAAACACAAACCCAAGAACACCACAAACTTAATCTCCACTAGGAAATCACTTTAGCCTTGCATTGTTATATTGCCCATTGGAAATTGCACAAGATGCACAGGCTATATCTTTAAATTACTCATAATCACCTTAAACTGCACTCAATCAGTATTGCAGTATGTCACCTTACAGACAGAGAAGAGTTCAAAAGGAAAAGCACATGAAAAAGCAGACAACCAAGAGCACTACTGTTAAAACTACACCAGAAAGCTTAATATTTCAATACTGTATATGTTAAAATAAACAACATACACAGGTGATGAAAGCCAGTCTCTGAAAAATTTATTATTCTGTTAGAACAAGTTTACACTTAGGATGAATTCTCAAGCTTCATGCCATTAGGAAGTTTTACTGGGTTTATAGTGGAAATAAAAACAGAAATAAAAATAGATGACAATCCCAAAATACAAGCTGTACTTTGAGTATGATCAACAGGCTTTCTTTTCATTTTAAAGCTATACATTTCTTCCTGCCTCCAGCAATCAAATCTTTTCCAATCTTTGTGAAAAGCTCCCTAAATTGTCTGCTTTCCTTTTCCTTTTAAAAAAATTAAATGTTTTGAAAGATGAAGTTGAACAGACTAAAATAACCTGTACTAGTTCAGTATTACTTCCCTTAAGCCATCCTAGTGGAATAGTACAGATTTCAGAGATTTATGACGTCAGTGTCATTCAAAGGATCCTGCCCTTCCCGCCCTATTTCCTCCATAATCTCACTTTGGCTTAAAAAAACTTGGCATGCTATAGTGCATCTCAATACTTTCACTTCTTTGGGTAAGATGGGCATAAACAGATGATATGGATGATTTACTAGGATGATTAATTTTTGAAACAATAAAGCTTAGCATGTTGAATTTGAACTTGCCATTGCAAAATTACACTCTTGGAACTGGATTGGTTGTAAACTATACTACATAAAACAACAGTGAGCACTGATTACTCTAAGCTTCAAAATACAATGAAGTAGCACTGCATTTACAAAAATTGTTCAGGTTTGCCTGACTGTTATCCTAACCCACTTAGATCCTATTCTCCTCTGCCTATTATATGGATTGATAACTAATTTCAGTATCAAGTTTTAAGAGTTATTTCCTAATGTATTCATTATCTCAAATAAATTACGTAAGAAACAACAAGAAATTACAGGTTTTTTTCACAAACCTTGTACATTAAATGAATAATATTCCAAATATAGTCACCTGGCCAATCTCTTTCCACCCCACCCTCCCCTTTAAAACAGACAGGCAAGAGTTTTCACAGTGTTTTGAACTGAATGACAGCACATTGAATGATCAATTGTAGAAAGGCAGAAACAATATTAAGTTATGCCTATGAGTTATTTCATTTTCAGGGAAGAGAGTGGAGAAATAAAAGTATAAGAGTGCAAAAATTGATTTTATCAGCTTCCACATTCACACTTGACACATTAAAAGCATATATTGTTATCAAATATTTGACTTACACTCATATTCCTATCCCAGATCTGGATAGAGCCATCTTGACAGCCAGCTGCAATAAGTTTACCATCTCTGCTGTATGTGCAAGTTGTAGGAATCACCCGTTTCCCTTGAAGTGATCGTGGCTTAAATACGCTTTTGTGCTTTTTTTCATTGTTAACATCCCATGTCCTCACAGTTCTGGAAAAAACAGTTTAAATAAACAGTTGTTTTAGATGAAGTTGATACATATAAAATGATTCTTCTTGTGATACAACCATGCCCCTTTTCCAGAATAGATAGCATATAACATTGTTCAAATTAAGCTGTAATGGCAAAATGGCATATAAGATACGATATCTTACTTTTCCAAGTAAGAAATGTCATATTCACTAAAATGTGTCTGATAGTTAAAAATAAAAATTTTTAAAAAATAGTTTTCCCCAAAACTTCATGTAAATATAAAAATCATATACAATTGGAAAGTTAACAAATGGTTAATATACAGGTACTACAAAGTCTCCACTCTCAACGGAAATCAAGAAGACTGGAGTATTCAGCCCTTTACAAAGAATGAATACTTCAGGAAACATGCATGAATGCTTATACAAATGCATTAACTAAACAGATTTTCTTAATTATTCTGACTGGACAACAACTGAAAATTCTGCTTTTAACTCACTGGTTATTCTTCAGACTTTATTTTTAAAAGGCACTTTAAACATTAATTGCAATATTATTGTAGTTCTCTTCCACTAATCCTGATGGTCTTAGAGTTCTATTATCAAAGTGTTCTTCAAATACTACAACGACTCATTTATGTAATATTGTTTTTCAAGTTAAGTTTTTCCCACATTATTAGCAAAATAAATATATATCTTCTTTTTTAATGGAAAAAGAGTATCTGCCTGGAACTTCACTGTTCCTTAGATACATGAAAACATTCAAATGAGAGAGAACTAAAACACTGAGATACAGGTGGACCCTTTAAACTGTCTCAGATACAAATGTTTTCTGTCCATTTAATATGTTGAGGTCTTTCCAGTTAAAAATTCAAAACTCTTCTGGCATCTAATCCAGAGAAGAGTTTCAGGATTTGGCAAAGGAAGTAAGACCATTTATTTAGAAAGAAAAAAAAATCTCAAAGTTCTCAAGACAACCTCATTTGTTTAGACTATACAAACATTGCCTATGATCCAACAGCACATAATTCACTGGTCTCTAGCAAAGCAAATATAACTTTAACCGAGGCTGCCACTTCTCCAGACTGAGAGAAGACATCACAGCATAACACTACGAACTTCCATCAGAAGCACTAGACCAGACAGTCAGTTCTCTGGCTGTAAAGGCCACATATATATAATTCTAGAATAAAATGAGCTGGAAAGAGCTCATAGAACTTTACATTTAATGGCGCACTAAATGACAGTAATGAGAAATCAGTAACTCTATGTTAGACTGAATAAGTAGAACAAATATCCAGTTGTCCATAATAAAGTCAATGTTAGTTTTATTTTTAAAAGTCTCCATATCTCATATCTGTAAGGCATCACTTCATTGCTCTATTTGGAGCTCCACCACAAGTTATTCAAGTTTTCTGATTACTGGTATGGGTTTGAGGCTTTTGGAGTTCTGTTGTTTGTTTTGTTGCTTGGTTTTTTTATTACTACTTTAAAGGAAACATTTCTATTATGATTAGGTTGATTAGAGTATCTTCAGAGGTTGCCTTCATCTTCAACCATTATGTGATTCTGGGATTCCCTTTTCCTCTCCATTTGTTGCTAATTATCATCCCAGTCTCCTAACTTTCAACAGGTACAAGGACACTATTTTTCCTCCCATTTGGATATCTCTTCCATTCCCCTTCCCTCATAGTATTACAGAATCACAGAATATGCTCAGTTGGAAGGGATCACCAAGTCTCACTCTTAGTCCTGCACAGGACAATCCCCAAAGAGTCACACCATGTGCCTCAGAGTATAATCCAAAAGGTTCTTCAGCTCTATCAGCCTTGGTGCTGTGGCACAGAATCCCTGGGGATTCTGTTCCACTGCCCAGCCATCCTCTGGGTGAAGAACCTTTTCCTAATATCCAACTTAAACTTCCCCTACACAGCTCTGGCCATTCCCTCAGGTCCTGTCACTGGTCACCACAGAGATGAGCAAGGAACTTTAAAGCCTGTCTTCCTATATGTACCCTTTATCTCACAAGCATCTCAGATACAATTCCAAAAACAATCTCTCAAGCAACCTTTACCATCCTAATTCTTCATTCCAGCAGGCACTTCTTTAAAGCCTTCCGTTTCCTCTTTTTAGGGCTCAATGTCCTGTCAAATCCTCATTTGTTTCACAGCACTATAGAGCATATTCAAACCTTCTTAACAATTTACTTTTCCATTGTAAAGGAAGAAGCATTTGTACTCTCTTATTCCTTATAACATACATTAAAAAAAAATTATGAGCCCTAAACCAACTGTATTATCAGCAGATCAGTTGAAAAATCCAAGTTTATGGAACTGCTACCTCCACTGCAGACAACTGGCCACATTCCCACATGTATGAGTTACATGTCCAAATAGCCTATAGTACACTTAATATTCCTTCATTGTTTTTTTAATGTCCTCACACTCAGCATGTGTTTACTGCTGCCTAACTGCTACTGGACCTAATCAGAAAGTTTTTCTACTAAAATAAGTATTTTATCAGAAATCATCTGTATATTAGTTAGAAATTTGTCAATTTTTCCCAGAGAGCCCTTAAGTCTTGAGCTAACGTCTTCTTTCACATCAGGTATTTTAAGAATTTTTATTCTTTATGAAAATATTTCCTACTTTTATTTAAAAATGAACGTCATATTACAAACACATCTCATAATACCATGGGCAAAATTTCAGTTTAGCATGGTTTCTGAGTGAATCACTATCAAGCAAAACAACAGGAGTCATCTGTAAACTAAGTATGTCTTATATTTTCCTTCAGATCAGTGATGGACCACTGAAAGACCTCAGGAACGTACCCTCACATGAGTGAGAGGACACAGTCTTAAATTGCACCAGGAGACATTTAGTTTGGACACTAGGAAGAACTACTTATTGGAATGGGCTGGCCGGGGAGGTTGTAGAATCACTGTCCCAAAAATGTTTAAGGGAAGACTAACATGCGGCACTTAGTGCCACGGTCTGGTTGACATAGTCTGTTAGGTCACAGGTTGGACTCAATCTCAGAGGTCTTTTCCAATGTAAGTGACTCTGTGATACCTCACTCTAAGGGCCTTCATCACAAAGTCTGACATTGGCTTATTTTTTCTGACATACTCCTTTCACGCTTCATGGTCCACCAGCATCCATCTGAGCATCATGTCTCTTCTTTCAGCAGGCACTTTGATGCGTTCCCTTGTCTACAGTTTGTACCTGGAACTCAGTTCACAGAATATTCTGAGTTGGAAGGGACCGACATGGATCATGAGTCCAACTCTTTCGTGAACGGCCTATATGGGGATCAAACCCACAACCTTGGTGTTATTAGCACTGTGCTCTACTGAAAGCCTTTTTCCAGGCCCTTTCCCTTACAATACCACTTCATACTTCTTAATTCCTCTGCCATCCAGGGGGACTTGAACAGACATGAAAAGGCGGGCCCAAGTGAATCTCATGAAGTTCAGCAAGCCTAACTACAAGATCCTCCACTTGGGTCAGGGTAATCCCAGATATGAATAGAGTCTCAGAGAAGAACTCACTGAGAACAGTCCTGTCCAGATGGACTTGCGGGTTCTGTGGATTAAAAGCTGGGCATGACTCAGCAATAAGTGCTTGTAGCCCAGAAAGCCAAATGTGTCCTGGGCTGCATACAAAGAACGCTGTGGGCAGCAGGTCGAGGGAGGGGATTCTGCCCCTCTACTCCACTCTTCTAAGATCTAGCTTGGAGTGCTACATTCAACTCTGGGATCCCTCGCATATGAAGGGCATAGACCTGCTGGAGCAAGTCCAGAGGAGGCAGTGTTCAGGTGCAGGAAGAAAAGGCTCCAGAGAGACCTTAAGAGTGCCTTCCAGTAATAAAAAGGGGCTTATAAAAAAAAGGGAAAGTGGCTTTTACATGAGCAGATGGTGACAGAACAAGCAGGAACAGTTTTAAACTGAAAGAGGATAGATTTAAGTTAGATATTATGAATAAAATCTTTACTGTGAGGGTGATGAGGCACTGTCACATGTCGCTCAGAGGAGCTGTGGATGCCCAGTCCCTGGAGGTGTTCAGGGTGAAGTCGGACTAAGCTCTGAGCAACCTGGTCTGGTGGATGGCATCTCTGCCTTTTTCAGGAAGAGGGAGGAGGTTAGAATTAGATGACCTTTAAAGTCTCTTCCAACCCAAACCACTCTGTGATACTATGATTAATACTTAACTCCTCCCATTCTAGCCAGAAAAAAAAAGGAGTAAAAAGGAAAAGAAGCATAGAAACACAAGTAGTTTACCCTCATGGAAAGTCTTTAAACTGGAAATATGGCAAGAAAACTCTAAGACTGTTTCCATATATTCTCTTGCCTTCTGCTACTGACTCTCAGTCATCATTCCATGTAATAGTCAATTTTGATTACAATTTGGAATTATGCCTCTGTTTTTTTTCAGAATGTTTGGTACCATTTAATGATTCTTCCTCCTCCTTAGACATAATAATAATAAAAAAACCAAACAAACAAAAAAATGAGTTTGCACTACAGAAATCCCATTTTCACTTCCTAAGCTCTCTGGGTGCAGTCAGTTGTATGTGTTGAAGTAAGTAAAAAATTCTACCTCTGCATCAATTAGGTCATATTTAGGACACTCATTTTGGTCAAAAAGATCAAAATTCCCAAGTTATCTTCTCTGACCTAAAAAAGAGTGGAATGAAACAGTAACACTTCTTTATGCTCTATGTTACGTCATTTAGCAGAAGTGTACTACTAATATTTATCTGTTGATAGGCAAAAACAAGATATTTTTGAACTCCAGTGACAACAAAAAAACACTTCCAGAATGAGTTTTTTTTCCACCTGTAAACATACTATGTTTAACGAAAGTTTGTTCTCTAGCAAAAAACTATATACAGGGATTTTTTTAAACCATCCTTCCAACATACAATGTTGTTTGATCATATGTTTGAATATACTGAATGATAAGTACTGTCGCGTCAACGTTTTTGATTTCTCTTTCATAAATTCCTTTTCAGTTAAGACTTCCATGAAAAAGGCTCCACATACACATTTAAATTTAACATTTTAAATGGTAGATTCCACATCTGCAGAACAGATTTTGCAAAACTGATTTTGTAATGTTCTTACACTTGCCAAGAGCAACTCAAAGTAACTTAGAAAAGGAGGGGAATGTTCTCTTGGAAAGGTAATGTAGATATTTTTGTGACCACTGGTTAGATGACCCATAATAACCAAGTAATTGAATTACTATGGTTCAAGGAGTTTTGGGGGTGTTTTGGTTTGACTTTTTTCCCAAAAAAACTGGTTCTGGTTTTTTGTTTCTTCTCATTTTCTTATGATGTTTTTACTAAGTCAGACTTTCAAATAAAATTAAATATTGGCAATGTTGCTGCATGACACAAATTATTACAGGTATGTAACTCCATTTCTGATCCTCCAAGCACAGAAAATTTCTCTAAGTTGTGAATCATCAAGACACTGAAATCTGTTGAAATTCAAGAAGTGAACCAATTAAAACTTTAGAAAGTGTCAAATTCCACTAAGCTTCTCTATCTGTCCCATCTCTTCTGTTTCTACTGGACTGCAAAACTCTATTGCACGATATTGAATATTATCGGCACTTAATACAGTATACATATTTTAAGTCTATTCTTAATAATTGAGTCTACTCTTGTCACTGGAAATACAAAAACAGCAACTGAGTGCACTATTGTTAAAAGAATGGATCAGGCTTAAATGTTGTACATCTAGTAACCACACTATAACACTTATTTTTATAATGTAATATGTCTACCTTTGTAGTATAAGATTGCTAAAAAAGCTCCTTTGGAAAGCTATAATAAACTTCAAAATCATCATACAAACAGTGTGGCAATGGAATTCATCATCCAAGTACAAAACTCCAAGTGACCAGTGATAAAAACACATTTTTTTAAGTGTTAAATTAAGCCTCTTTATGAAAAAGGCAATTGATGTTAGAGTGAGATTTTTTTTATCACACGAAACAAACTCACTTACAAGGGAATTAAGATATTTATAAATACAGTGAAAAATTACCTAAACCAGTATATACAAAGAAGTTAGTATGAAAGAGCTGAAAAATTAAGATGTACTTAATGCATATGGAGGCAAAACATGTCAGCAAGAAAACTTTAATTATTGTATTCTTTTTGCCTTCTTTGAGCAGAATTACGTTATAGTATTTTTCTGTAGAGCACATGGAACACAATGAAAGTTAAGTCACCTGCCAGATACTGAAAAAAATTTGCACACACAAACAGATGGAGAAATAGAGAAACTTTCCATACTTGTTTGACAGAAAACTTTCAAATAAGCTACCTACTTCCAACATCTGAACAGAGTTAGAATAATTTGAACCAGAATACAAAAGAAGTCATATCCAACATACGTAAAATCATAACTATGGAAGGAACTGCCAAAAATATTTACATAACTTAATAATTTACAACAATTCTTCAGCTTTTCTGTTACTTAAATAAACCCCTAATGAAAAAAAAATATAAAAAACCCTCATCCAAAAGAAACTTCAAAACACTAAAGAGATTTCAAAAATGCTATGTGATATACAGTAAATGAGTTAAGCAACTATGAAAAAATATTTTTCAATATTTTCAAATACAACAGGAAGCCTTTTTTGATTATAGAAATGATCACCATTCGTATGTACATTGTTTTTATGTACAAGTATAGATTAATAATTACTGTCTGTGGGGTGGTACATATTAAAACCTAAATACAATGAACAGAAACTACTCCCGTTCTCCATTCTGAATGACCTGAAAAGCAATCGACTCAAAATTAAAACGACACATAAGCTTGCCTGAGAGAAGAGCAGAGTTGGAAAGAGAGAGATTAAGACAAAAGCAAGGAACAGAATATAGGTCAAATTGTCATGCCAGATTCGGCACAACTGCTTTCCAGTCAGATGTGCAGTAAGTTCATGAGAAAAAAAACAGCAGCAGTAAATACTACTGACATAAAATCACTTCTGGCTGAGGAAGGGACCAACAAATGCATTCAGATAGAAAGAGTTACCCCCTCAGTACATCTCCACGACCCTTTACAGGTTATACTGTAAAGACACACTAAAGTACTTGTCTACATAATCTTTTTTACTTATGGCATAAAATGTCTGTTTTTAATGAAATGCAAAGCTCACAAGCTTTCTAGACTGAGTAGTTTGTGTGTTTTTCCAGATTAAACAACCGGTCAGGATAACAATACAAAAAGGCACTCTTCAAAGAGGTAAAATGTTTAAGAGTAGAAAGAGCTATTTCCTTGAAACAAGATAGTAAAGAACATAACAGAAGTCTTATAAATTTTTTAATCAGTAGATCCTGTACATAAAATTATATTGTATTTTTATATAAATTACATATCTATTTCTGTTATTTCCTTCTATGTGCCTGTTTAAAGTGATAGAAAAAAACACCTTTTCGAATTTTTTCTGAGAATTTTTTTGAAGTATATATTTACTTTTTTCAAACCCTGAAAATTCCCCCAAAGTGTCTTCAGATCAGCTCACCATATGACCAATGCCAAACTTCCATTCTCCCCAAAGATTATAGCAGACATACTTTATACATCACACTGGCAGAAAGAGGGAATGACAAACTACAACAGAAAAAATCCAATTCTACATTTTAAATGTTGACCTTTATAAACTATCACCAACAACTGTTAGGTTAAAGCACAAGAAAGAACACTCAGACACAGCAATGGGAATATTTCAGCATGGTTAATAAAAGAAATTCCAAGATTCTGCTCTAGACCTTGCCCTCTCTTGTGAATTCCCACTGAACTGTACTTCACAAAGCAAAACTCAGAAAAATACATTGCTACCTCCAGTCTTCAGCTTCAAAAATTCTGAATGCTTTAATTTAAAACAGTAAGTTTGATCTGAGAACTAAAAGTTCTACAGAGTACTTTTTTCCTTTCTAAAATTTCTAAGATATCAACAATCAGGTTTGAATGTAATTGCTAAGCTGGAAGACAGTATAACTTATTAATTTACAAATCACATTCTGAAAGATGGAAGATCAAAAGGAAAGTAAATTACAGATTTTTTTAATAAGAGCAAAAGAACAACATTACTGCATGTATATTCCACTAACACTTATTAGTAAGTTGCAATGTAGTTATTAATATTCAGCAGAATTTTCTTCACATGAAAACCTCAACAAATCAAATCAACAGTTTCAAGAACTAATGCACATGAAAAAAATACATAATAGGGAAATTATTTTATTGAGAGGAGACTGCACTGCACAGAGCACTCTCTTAAATATATTCAAATTCTACAGAACAGGAATTAGAAAGCAAACCACTGAGGCATTTATGGAAAAAGAAAAGACAAACCAACAAAAAACCCCAACCAATCAAAAAAAAAAAAAAAAAAAGAGGGGGGAAAAATTCCAACACACAAACATGCTCTAGTGCATTGTTTAGATTCCCAAAAGAGTGATACAGAAAAATGCCTCTTCAGACTAAGAAAATGGTCTCCAAATTAAGGCATATACTGTACTGAAAACAGCAGCTGCAGAGATCATAGGTTAATAAATATAATTCATTTAGGAGTTCCAGTCTATGTTGTTGTGATTGGTTCTTCCTTGAAGAATTTTTTCTCAAGTTTAACTCACAGTAGTCAAAATAGATTGAATTTATTTGACAAAATTCCTTCCATAGGCCAACGTACAGGCAAAATGTCAACATGACCATCATGCCAGTGTTCCTATAAGCCTTTCTCCCTTAGTATCTCCTCAAACATGAAAGTATTTTCCTTTCACAGTTTCCTGAAACACTGAATATCTTTGATTGCAAGCAGTAGCAATAAGCATCTGGACAGCTAAACTGCACTAAAAGAAAAAAGGATTGTTGGCTTTGAATGACTTTCTCAATGGCACTGACAGCCTTATTTCTTGCTGACAACGTCTTCACATACAAATCTGACTGAAAAAATGGCTGTTTTTCTTTTCATCAATCGTTAGGATGGTAATCCTGGATGTTTGCATCAAAACATGTAATTTCTTCGGTTCAAATCAGCAAAATATCTAAAAGCAAAGTTCAAGAAATCATCCACAGATTAGGTTAGAGAATCATCTTCTTAAGATCTTTTCATTCAATGAGTAAGTGATTTTAATGAAGTATGTGGAGCTCTGTGAAGAGTTAATATGTTTTTGAATTAATACTAATTCAAACTCTATGTTAATGCTGTACTATTTAAAAACCTGAGCATTGGTATTTTTCTGAGACTATGTAGCACTTTACACATAAGAAGTCCTTCATTTGCTATTCCAGCAACATCTAACTTCAATATTGTTATTTCTATATAGAACATTAGATGAATTACAGATATTATGTGATTCACTTCTGAAAGTTGTGGCAGTTGTGAATTTTGTGTAATTCTCCAAATGAGCCAAGAAGGTAATGAACTGAGATATCATCTCCCACTTAGAAAAGAGTGGGATGTAATCAATCTCCCTAGGGAGTACATCTGATTAAGATCAAAGGGGAAGTCTTCTGCTAAAGAACATCTTGACAGTTCAAGTTACTGTCACCTGCATGAATTGAAATTACTCAAGAGCACTCTTGCATGATACTGCAAAAGAAGGAGGGGTTAATCACTAGAAAAACAGGATGCTTTCTAAAAAGCTGATTAGTCATGGCTATAAAAAAGTTTAGGCTCACTTGGATCTCAAGTTTTTCTTCACTCCATTAAATAACTTAAATTGGAACTAACACTCTGCAGAACTCTCCATTACACCAGTGAAAAATTATCTGAAATTAAAGCAGTCAAGCAGTCAAAAGCTCTCTGAAACAACACCTCTGTTGATCCTACATGCATGACAATTAGTTTTAACTAGTTTTACTGTCATCTTGGATCTTACAGGCACTTTTCGCAGATCCATTAGCAATGAAGTGCAATATAGCAGACACAAGTAACAAAAGGGAGCAAATTTTAAGTCTTAAATGTTACAGAAGCTATTCTAAAAAATGCGAAGTTTGACTCAGCTGCACAGATTAACTATGTGCTTTGGGCTACAGAAAATTTTAGTAGTGATTTTTGTTTGTTTGTTTGTTTTGCTCTACTTTTGCATTAAGTATCACTCTTAGTGTGTTGTAGTATAATCCTCATAAAAACTTTATGATGTACTTATAAAGAGCAGGACAAACAGCAGCCCATAAAGTACCTGCCAATTTATGCCTTTATATTTTCTGGAATATACATCAAAATCAGTCTGGATAACCACATCGAGCACTGTTTTTTCTTACAATCATCACCATGGTCTGCTTACATCATAATGCCACTGCTACTGAAAAAGCCCCTGTATTCCTTTCTGACTTTAGCGTAAGGTAAAAAGTCTAAAGCAAAATATTAGTGGACACAATAGTATTAAATTTTAGGATTTCTGAAGATGAAAACTAAGGAATTTATGCTCCCTTATCAGTTACATTCTCCACAGGGAGAAAAATGGGGTGGGTTTTTTTTGTTGGGCTTTAAAATGTGTAAATTTAAAAAGTAGTAAAGGCAGGACATAAACAACTAAGAAAATACCTTTACACTGTCTTTTTTTTCATTTTAAATTAAAACAACTGCAAGAGAAGTGACTTGTTTCAAGCTCAACTAAATAAAAATCTGAAATACTTCCAGAGTTTGAACATGTTACTTGTAGTGCTCTAGTCTTGTTACTCTAAAGCCCTGAAACTTCTGACTGTTAAGAAATTAACTTCTTAGTTCACTGCACAGCCTGCTGCTACCTGAGAAACCTGATCTAAGTTGGCTTTTCTCTATGCAGAGAATTGAAACAGATGACCTCCATATGCCCTAAATTATTCTGTGGCTCTAGACAACTCAAACGGATACTTTACAATGCATTTAGAGCATATGAATATTTCTGGCAGGGATCCACACTTCATATATCTAAAATTCTATGAACCAACAAAAATCCACTGAAAAGCTAGTAAGAAATGAAGTCCAAAATCACAACAAAATGCAGTGGAGATTACATGCTTTCAAGGAAAAATCACAACAAAAACATACAAATGGCATCAAACATCACTGACTGTAAGAGCTACTGGGAGACAGATACAGGGAAAACTGCAGAAGCTTCAGTTAGCAACTCATGTCCATTGTTCGACATGTTGTAAAGACATAGATTATGTCTCTAGTCCCTACTGCACTCATGAGCAGTTAAGAAGTACCCACTAACACATCACAACAATCACATTTTAACTTGTAGCCAAAAAGCACTCCTACACAGATAAATCAAGAAGAAGGAAAATTCTCAACCATTATTTTCCTTTGCTGGAATTCATGGATGCTTCCTCAATAATTCAGCTATTTTTTAAGTGAGGGCAAATGCCTAGTTCTAACCCTTCCTTTTTACCTGGGGATACTGCAAAATTTGTAATTCTTATTTCTTTAGAATCATGGACTAGAATCACAGAATATCTCAGGTTGGAAGGGATCCATCAAGATCACTGCTCCTCGCAGAACTGAATAAAACTAAGCCACAGGACTAAGAGCTTCATTCAGTGCTTCTTTAGCCCTGCCAGGCTTCATGCAGGAACCAACTTCCTAGAGAGCCCCTTCCAAGGACCAATTGCCTTCCCCGTGAGGAACTCTTTCCTCATGTCCAGCCTGAACTTCCACTGATGCAGCTTCATTCCATTTTTCTCCTGTCCTTCCACTGGTCAACAGAGGGAGGAGATCAGCATCTCCCTCTCCACTGCCCCCCATGAGGAAGGTGTATCCTGCTGTGAGCTCCCCCCTCAGCCTTCTCTTCTCCAAGTCGAAAAAGATAAGTAACCTCAGCCTCTTCACATTTGCTAAAATCTCAAAACCTCACATCTACAGGCTTCCCTGGGTCAACTGGACAGGTGATCCTATAATAAAAGAAAATTAAGTTGGTTAAGCAGGACTTCCTGCTCATGAACCTATGCTGGCTATGGCTGATGACTGCTTTGTCTCTCAAATGACTTTCGGTAACTCCCAGAATAATCATCACCATAGTTTCACCATGCACTGAAGTGAGACTGACAGGCTTGTAATAACCAGGGTCTTCCTTCCTACGCTTCTTGAAAACTGGGGCATTTACCAGCTTCCACTCATCTGGAAGCTATTGGTGAAACCATTCTATGTTTAATTCCTTCCTACTATGGCAAGATGCAGCCAAGGAAGCTCGTAAAAATGAAGCCATTTCTAAAACAAAGGTTTTCATTTTCTATACTTTCATCTATAAATTTTGAAGCCAAAAGTGCCTTTCAGTAATAAATACAAACAGGCCACACTGGTGATCTCAGTCTGGATCTGGCTTCTCGAACAATTTCATCACTCCTGGCACCCTCAATTTTGTGGAAAGATAAGTCAGCTTTTCAAAGTGCAGGAGATCTCCTCATGCAAATACCTATGACCAGCTTTTTAGACTCAAAAGCTACTGCTGATTTTAGACAGCCCAGGATAGAAATTCCTGAACTGCCATTCAGTTCCTATGACTGAAAACTGAAAGAGACAAACCATCTTGATTGAAAGCATGTAATCTCCATTCCAAATGGAGACAATGAAAAAGTATTCTCACATCACATCCGCTCTTTGCACATGAACAACATGAAAAACTTCATGTTTACTCAAGTCACTACATTTATACACATGTCAGATATATGCACAGACTACTGTGAAGGAACTACAAATTCTTGATTTATGATTCATCACCACTGGGTGATCCCCTAACTTTTTTCCATTACTTTCTCTGTCTTGTATTGACAGAGAGAATAACCCTTCCCTATTTCCTATATGATAACTTGTCAGTTAAAAAAAACCCAAACTGATCTAGCGTGGGAATCAATATATGAGATTAGGGCAAAGCTTTGCTCTCAAAACAAAATTGGAAGATCAAAACACAACACTCAAATAAATGAGGAAAAAAGAATTGGCACAGTTTAGCATGCTTTGGTCGTCCATTTTCTCTGCACTGTATCAACTTTCCCTTTTGTTTTAAACTTTTATTTCTTAAGATAATATACCTGAAATTGTGTGTACTCTTTAAAAATGAAGTTATGCAGTAAAAATGTGAGTTGAAAAAGCCCTTAAAATTGACTGCATATGTTATTGCAGCAGCTAACATTTCAATCAAGAAAAACTTCAGAAAAAATATTAATGTAAATGTACATAGTTTATAAAGACAAAAATAGCTTTACTAACCCTTTTGTAAACATACAGCTTTCAGCAAGAGCCAGTACAGTCATTATTCAAACTCTTCTTAAACAGGCCAGCTCATTTGCTGTGCTCTCTTAATCAGCTCTGCACTGGGTATGTATCTATAAATAGATAAGTTCTTCTAGAAGAAGCCACCCTTCTTTATCTGTAATGGACTTCACACCTTTACATATGTCAGGACAAAAAGCAAACTACTATGCTAGTGCAGTGAAAATTACTGCAGACATCTGAGATAACAGCACTTTTTTGATGAAGGCACTCTTGCATTACAAACAAGTCTCCAAAGAAAATTTTTCCAAAGGCTTAGAATTTTGACTTATCAGGGGAGATTTTAGCAAGAGTGACAGAACTTTAACCTTACACAACCACAGTGCTTCCTCTTACTGCAAAATACAATTCTGTTGCACCACAGTACAAAAATTCAGCTGATTCCAGGGATAGGAGAAAGAAAAATCTTAACAGAACTTAACATAATTCACACATATAATTCCTAAGCCTCTTCGTCAGAATAAATAAAGTGGATCTACAAATCCCCTTAGGTAATTAGACCTTCATAAATGCCAATTCTGCTGTATTTTTACCTCATGCAATTCTTGAGAATGAGTTTTATATAATTTACATGCCATCTCAATAGAAGTATTTTAACAGTATCCGAGTATATAAAATACAGGTTAAATCAGGTTTTGTGGGAGCAAAAAAATAATAAATTTCACAGAGGTTCATACTGAGATGGAAACTTAAAACCTCTAAGTAACTGAGTTTTTTTTTTTTGGGACCAGGTACTAGAGTATTAGTTCCTTACTCTTGGTGCTCCATGTGCATGCAGGCACACAAAGAGCAGGTTTCTTTAAAACATGTAACATTTTGTTACTTCATGTACCTCTAACTTTCCTCCTGCTCTGAATTTTATGAATGTTGCACTAGTCACCCACACTCGATAGCTCTAAATAATATCATCTGTAACAGTTTGACTGTGCCTTGTTTAAGTTAATTTCCAATTCACAAATATCCATTACAATAAATGAAGTCTGTTAGGCTCATTACCTTAAAATCTTCTTACATTATGAATGTGACTACTTTAAAGTTATATTCAATATAAAGATATACATTTCCAAAGAAAGTGGGTGGATTTTCTACATCTCTACCACTTTTGGAAACTGCAATACTTTGTACTATTCCAACACCTTACACTCTTGAAACTGGTAGACTGCATGACTATTTCAACTTTTATTTTAAAGAACCAAGAACTTGAAATATTATGCAAGTTCCAACTAAAGGTTCAGAAACAAAGAAACAAATAAGCAACTTGTCAAATATTTAATTTACTAGTATTTTGAATAAATGGATATTATTATTATTATATATCTCCCTGAAGATTTACTTGGCATTGTCCAAGTGGTTATCCTCTGCTTGTTTTGTTGCTAAATCATTCATTTTAATGTAACCTGATGAAGAGGCTCTTTAAACCAAGTCAGTCTTTCTATCAAGCAGATGAGGAATGTTCACAATATTCACTCCATCAATCCTGTTATAAGGGTGCTGACCTTCAGCACAAGGTTAAAAAAAAAGGGTTTTGCATGCAGAACAGTTCCTTTAAAACTACATGGACTTTTCCCCAAAATATCCAAACATATGAAACCAAACGATAGCGCTGTAATTTTTCAGGACAGTGCTCAGGAGACTCTTAACATCACTTAGATAAACATGGGTATTTGGTTCAAAACCAAGCCAGGGCAGAGTCACTGTGAGAGATGTTACTCAGTGGTTAAGCTTCATGTAGATAAATGGAAGCTACGTAAAATATAACAGAAATCCTCTATCTACGAGGAAAGGTTTTTTGAGCAAACAAGTCTGGCCATGGACTGTATAAGTAAACCCTGGCTCTCTGAGGCAGTCTCACTGCATGAAATAAGTGGAAACACACATTGCGTTAAATGGCAATTTTGATTAATGGTCCAAGAAGACAAATATACAAATGCATTTTTACATAGGCACAACACTCACTCAGTAATCTTTAAAAATTCAACAGGCAAAGCAGTTCATGCTGTTCGTCCCAGATACTGGGATGACACATCAACATACAGACAAGTAAATCTGTTTTCGGAATTATTATACTTTGGATGAAAAAATAATTTTTTAAAAAAAGACACCATAAAAAGAATTCTAAAGCAAAATTTTATCTCAAACCAAATCTGTTTCAAGTTAAACTATTTGCTAAGTTTTATAATAAACATGCTGATAGGATAATTAATTTCAAAAGCTTAAGTGTACTACCAAAAAAGGGAAGATACCTTTTTCTTCTCTGAATCATTTCAGTACTTGTTATTCTGCTATCCATTTAATTCACTGTGAATCACACATCCGAAAGAAGCTACAAACGACCATAAGTAAATTATTTATTTTGAAGGGAAGAATATATATGGTCTAGTAAGTTTATGATGACAAAAGAAGATCTGCATCTTATCTCACCAAAAGTTCAACCTTGGGAGACTGAAATGCTTGCCAGCATATTCTAAATCACATAGACACCAGTAAGTGTGGACCTCAATTGTGGAGATTAGCTGTCCAGAAGTTTCCACTACCATTAATGAGCTGAACCAAAGAATATCGATCAGATGTTTTCTGTCCTAGCAAACTGAAGATTTTACAAACCACAGGTCTGAAAACATTTCAAGGATAAAAAAGGTTTCCAAAACCAACTAATACCTCTAAAGAGAAAAGCATTTAATATAAAGCTTGATCAGCAAATACTTGAACAATAATACTAGCTTAAAAAAATTAACATTATTGCCATAAAAGGATTGTAAAACTATTCACTGGAGAATGAATTGGAGACAACAAGGGGGGAAAGATATCAGCTGAAAAAGATTTGGTAGATAAAACTGTGAAGGTAGATTGATTCTGAAGAAAATCCACACAACTATAACAGAAATCCTGTAATTAATGTGCTAGAGTAACAACTATCTGATCCATACCCTACCCGCAGTTCTGCACACAGTTCTGCCATCCTCAGAAGGACTTCTTCCTAACCTCAACTTTAACAGACACTTGCAGCTCAATCCCAAACCCTTATCTGTAAGTAGCAAAATCCTACATACAGTTTGATCAGTTTTTATCACTCAGATATCTGCACGCACATTCCATTTTCAGTCTTATTAAATGGCACTTTCTGATTTCATTGGTTTGTCTTATTATTGAAACAGAAATTACATCCCAAATTTCTGTGTTAAAGCTACAAACGGTATATAATTTACTGCGTTCCTTCCTTAACAATCAGTTCCACAGTAACATAACACTTCCGTTGACAAAGAAATCTTTCCCGCTCCTATTCAAACCTTGCTAACTTCCAATTACCAGATCAAGTTATGTCTTTAGCAATTTAAAGAAATTTCAACTGCTGGACATTTTATCCCTGTTTCAGTATTTCTTTGCTATTGCCAGGTCTCTTAATATCCCATTCAACAAACTGAAATATATTCAGCTTTTTGAACCTTCTTGAATTAACTGAAGTTTCAGGATACTTTTGTGACATTTTTCCATTTCAACGTCTTTTACGACTCCTTTCAGACTGCTGACACTGGAACTAGAGATAGAACTGAAGGCTAATTGCTGAAACAAAACATCATATCCTTTACTAATGTCATTAGTAAAAGTTAATTCTCTGTGTGTGTACAAAATTTTCAAAGATGCATATCTGCTCTTCCACAGAGTCATACTAAGACCTTATAAACAATTTATCCTACATAACTTCAGGGAAATGGGTCTAATATTGAACGATATTATTGTACGATTTCCCATGCTGTTGCTTTCATCCAGTTCATAAACCAATCTGCTTTCAGAATCAGTAACTAATACTCAGTGTTCTGGTTTTACTAGAAACAGATCAACACTTTCTATAATAAAATCTGCTTTAATTAAAATAATTTATTCAAATATATAATAGTTCAATCTTATAAAGCTGCGCTAGAAATGTTGTTTTGTCTACTTCAGATTATCAGCTTTAAGATCTCTTCACATTAGCTAGACCAGCTGAAAGATGACAAATATATCACATGTATCTACAAGATTAATCCTTTAAAAGCCACAAGGAAAACTTATTGGAATTAACAGAAAAAAATTTCAACATTATTTTGGAATGTAATTTACTCCTTATTATTTACTAATGGATACTATACAAAAATTTATATAACCTTTGATTAAATAAACAATAGAAATTCCTTTCACAAAAACCCATACAGAATTTCCATGATATTCTATCCCACTTGCAAAATGGGATTCATCAGTCTTAAACAGAATTTCCTGAACTGAAAGCTTTTCCAGGATTTATTGTCATCCAGTGAAATCAAGCACCTTTGAAAAGAATACCAAGTGAGAAATGCAACTTCAGGCTGTTCCAATTAATTTCATGAAAACAAAAAATACCTGGCATACATCTTTAAACAAGTAACTTACCAGTGGGATTTTAACTGAAACACGTATTTATATAAAATGAGGAACCAGATAAGAGGAACCATTTTAATTTCATTACTTAAGCAATGAAATTACCTGTAATTCTGAATGTCAAAAATCACAAAGCAAATATTTTCACAGAATTTTGATCTATAGCATATTAATTATCATTAGTCATTACTGTGTAGCTTTAATATGGAATCAGATTTGAACATTAATCACAGCAATTTAATCTTATTTTCTTAGATAGAATATATATTTTATCTTTGTAAGCAAATGTGCCAAAATAAATTCCTGTCTACCCTACTTCATTTTCTCATATCAAACAAAAAACATTTCAGTTTACTAAGTCTATTGTATTTCCCATTATTACTGGAATAATTGGAGAATGCTGGTCACTCAAATAAGATGTATATCTCATGAGAAAATAGTCCTTTAAATTGAGTTATAGGATAAAATTACCAGTGAATATTTTGGAAGAAAGGATTTCATCTTCATATAATAAAAGATGCAATAGATTTTTCATGGGAGAAGACTGGAGGGAAAATTGTGAATGAAAGATACTTAAGGAACAAAGCCACCACAATGGAAGTATTTGCTCAACAACCTGTATATGACCCAAAACCATGGGAAGCTTCCTATCAGTTTTAAAATGGCGACTCCCTGTCTTCTTCCCTATCTGACACCAAGTTGAAAAGATGAAAATATTAAAACCTCCAATTTCCCATCATTTCCATTGTGCCAGAAGTTATCCTACAGATCTGCCACCAGAGCTGCTCAAAAGTATTCTCTCATCTCAGTCAAAGAGAGTTAAGACCAAAAAGGATGTAATAGTCAAGTTTTTCCAATTGATCTCATTTTGTCTGAAAGGTGTTAGGAAACAAGTCGCATGGAAAGCTTATTCATGTAACCCAGGTTGTGCACAATGCAGCTGAGAAGTGAAATATAATGGCTAAAACAACCAAATATACAACCAAATATATGCACCGAAAATCCTACCTTCCCGTGATAAGCCAAGAATATTGTGATTGCCCAGCAAAAGCCTTTGAAAAGGCCAGGCCTTCTTGCTCCACTCCCCACACAGTTCTAAAAGGAGCACACTATTCAGAAAGCACTGAAATACCGAGAACATTTAAATTCTGTGCTTGTCAGATAAGTCAACGATTTTTTTAAAGTGTATTTTCATCTGAAACACTAAAATACTTTCAAGTTTCTTGCCATAATAAAAATCTTTTTCCTAGTATGACTAAAATTGAACTGAAGAGAACTGTATTCTTTCATGTTCTAGATTAGTTCTGAAAATTTGTCTAAACTGTAACATTGTACTAGGAATGAAAGTATCTCAAAAATCCTGAATATTTTCAAACTTCAGAATTTCATCTTGGCATGGAATGTTTCCCTTAAAAGTGGATATGCATGTGTATACATACCCATATATATGTACTTGAAACAACTTGGCAAGAGTTTGGGGAATTAGTTAACATATCAAAACTGAAAGGTGGCTGAGATAAAAGTCATTGATGAAAAAGCAGTGCTCATTAAGATATATCTAATCTCAAAAGACCCAAGTAGTGTCTAGCATATTACAGATGTCCTAAAGGAGATAAAATTTGACTAAATAGCAATTCTTGCAATCAGCAAATGCAAGTCATGCAAACTACTTGTCCTTCATTAACTCTATCTTGCAGGCTTGAAACAACAGACTGTACCTGCAAATTTAATTAAGCTTATTGCCATCCATTTCATTAAAAAGGTAGTTAAGCTAAGATTGTGAAACAGTTTGTAGTTTTAAACCTGAGTAGAAGTATTTTAAGAATGTGTTCGCTTTTTCCTTCGGAACACCCTCTATGGTCATCACTTATTCTGCTTCACACAAGTGGCACAAATATGTTTAATTAAGACATAGACAATATTAACTAGAGTATATGATTAAAGTTTAAGACCATATTCTATACACCAGAGTAATTTGATATTTGAAACATACATTTGTCAAAAGACTAAGAATTAAATTGTACCTTAAATGAAAAATTGTATTTCTGAAGTTTTGAAGCTACTTCACTGAAATAACTCCAATCATTTAATTAAAGATGGACCTACAATTAAGTTGTCCCCATGTAACTTCTTAGAGAGATCACTTGGTGATGGGAGAATATATTCTCCAAGATACCATTTAAAGAGTATGAACATTAACGTAACTTCCTAGAGGGTCAGAGACGGAAGATTTGTGAGAGGAATTCTGTGCAGTAAACCAGCTGTTAAGCAACCACAACCCTAGCTGCAATGACAAATCACAAAGTTCATGACTGCTAAATTTCAAGTTTGGCTGCAATTCTGCTTCCAAAAGGAAAAAATACATTAGAGTAGGGACATAGAACACCTGTTGCTGGAACATTTAATATCACTGACCTCTCTTGCTTATTCATTCAGCACTACCTATCACATTTGCGATAAGAAAACATCCAAATAACAAAAACTACTTTATCCGTTTCCTCTTCCTTCTTTGTCTTAATATAGTAGTCAGCTGATATTTTTGAATATATAAACAAGGAGTTAGTTGTTGGGGATTTTTATAGGTCACTCTGCTCTGGTGTATTTCCAGAGGGAAAATTATTTTTTAAATTCTTTCTCATTTCCAAAATTTTCTTTCACTTTTAGCCAATGTATTAATGTTGGCATTTCTACTACTATCACCTTTAATGCAATTCTGTATATTTATTCAACATACTGCTGATAAACAGAAAGATCCTTGCCTTAAAAACATGTGTTCCAAATAAGGCTATACAATGGGGCAAAGGAATTACAAGACAAAGATAATTGTTGATCACACACTGTATCTGAACCATATCTAGAATGGTAAGGAATACGTGCAATTAGAAGGGACTGATCATTCAGGAAGTTGTGGAGTATTTAAAGTCCTAGGCAATATCCAGCCATAAATGAAAAGATAGACTGTGCAGGGAAAAGTTCAAATCAAGTAAATATTAATACTGACAAAAGTTTTGTGTGTATGCTTTAAAAATGGTGATATGATATGAAATGGTGATTGATATAAATAAATTAGTTTCAAATTAATCAAAATTGAAGTTACCCTATCTGCGACATAACTTTTAAATACAGAATTACTGCAGTTCCATGGAGAAGACAATTGCATTTCTATGTCTGCCTCTTTTTGTAACGTCGTTTTGTTCTCATCATTTGACATACTGTAAAGTTGAAGAACTGAGAATATGAAAATTCTGAATTCTGAGAACATAGGGACAAGACTTAACCTACTTAAAAAATACATTCAAACAAACAACTGTTTAGCTGAACCTCTAGGTTAGTGTTATTAATCCATACACCTACAGTTAAACAACACACTATTCATAGAACTGAGAAATTTCTTATTTTCTTCTGCAACTAAAAGCTAATGAACTCCTAACAAAAAATTATTATTCATCTCTAATTTCAGAATAATAAAACTATTTGCTAAATATAAGGCTTGGACAAAACAAACAAACAAAAAAAAACAAACACCAAAACCCTGACTACAATACTAAAAAAAGAAACAGGATTATATTACATGTTTTAACAAGCCATCATCTGGAATAATTTCACGGAAAATAGAATGAAGTGAGATACTGTGAGTTATATGCATTTACTAACAATTGCGTAAGTGGGCATGAACTAACACAAGTTAACAAGAGGAGTTTTCAGACATTCTATAACTGTATAAGCGCTGGCTCATTTCAGTGTGCAAACTGACCAGCTTCCGTTTCTCTCATATAGAAACTGTGTTCTTTTTCTTATGTAGTCTTTGCTGAGTTGAACACTGTGTCCTTGAACAGTCATATAAAATGCACTGGGGCTCCCTGCTGGTAACCCATATATCTGCAGCCTGAAGTAAGAAACTTACAAATAGCTTAATAATCACAAATTAGAGTACATTGCAATCAAAACTCACTTCTAGGATTTTTTAAAATGTGCATCAAACTTGAATGCCATGAATAAATCACGTGAAACAGACTAAAATATTTCATCTACAATAGCAATTGTGAGAGCCTTCCTTACTAATTACTTTTTAGTTCAGGCTTCTACTACAGCCTGCATCATCTGGAATCAAAAGAAACTGTCAAGTACATATAAAGACTATCTCTAAGTGAGTATTTGAGTTATAGCAGGTTAATGTAAAAATAAGTATGTATTTAAAATACTTCACAAGTATTTATTTGAAATATTTTTAAAATGCACTATTTTCATTTGACTCCACAAGGCCACTTGCAAATCTTGCTTTTTAACTTCTTTATGCACGATGAAAAATCCTGCTTCCAACATGACATCCAGAAAATGCAATTTCCTCTCCTTAATTTGGATTTTAAAATTGTATGCAGGTGACAACCATTCATCTAAAGAGACAGACAGTGTGAATGCTAGATAAAATACAGTCTTGCAACTTGCCAAGAGTTCTAACATTCAGTTTATGAACGACTGTTTTCTGTAGCGGAGATGCAAATGTTATCTAGAAGAACAGAATACACAGATTAGGCTTTAACAGTACATTAACATTCCTCATATGCTTCCCTGCACCCTTTTCTTCAGCCTCTGACACAGTGAGGCTGCAACTCAGTGTGCCTCAAGGACCATGACACATGTGCTTCAACCATTGTTTTCAACACCTTCCAAATTCATAGATGAGAAAATTAAAACCTCTTTATCTTTTCTTGAACGAATTTTCAAAAATAGGTTGTTCTGGCAACCAGGTTTGGAGTACACAGAAGCTCTCCACACAGAAATACTGATCATGTGAGCAGAGAAGTCTCTAAGAGACTATTATCACTTCACTCTACTGTTCTGTGTGATGTCCAATATAGATTAAAACCAGCAAAAATGGAAAATGTTCAACCTTTCTTCATATCTACTAAAGGCAACACTGGTTTCATCTTCCTACATCCGTATAGGATGACCCTCTGAAGGGTCTCATTTTGGTATTCAGTATGAGGTATCCTGCACATGTACCAGTTATGGCAGTTCCTTTTTAAATGTGATGATTAAATCTCAGTGTAGAGATATAGACAGCATCACATTCCCTCTTAGAAGTTTCAGAGCAGTCGCTGTAATTCAAGTAATTTATTCTTACATCGGTGTCTAGTAAAAATTTTAGAACAAAACTAACACAAATCTACAGCAAAATTTCTAGAGCTTGTCTTCACCATATAGAAGATCAGCAGTGCACTGTCAGATAAAAAATAGAATTGGTAATGTTTGACTTCACCTTTTCTTCTGGTGTACAGTAGTCTAAAGCTTTCATTTCTCAGATTATGGATATAGATAATCTTCATGAAGTATTAGAGAGAGTAATATGTCAAGGACTATGAATGCTAAATCACATTAGTGTATATAGTCAGGAATGTTAAAATTGGGTACATGTAGGACTCCTGCCCTGTGGAAAGACTGATTCAGGAATGGGAGACCTTTTTGTTTGTTTGTTTAAATTTCTATGTACCAGAGCCACATAAAGACAAAATGGGCTTTGTCTCAATGTTTTCTTTAAGAGAGAAGATCTTACAGTTAACTTATTCACATGAACACCACTCCAACTCCAGACATAAAACCACTACATTTTCAATAGTAATGCAGCATGAAATTACATCTTAACTATTTACTGTCACTGAATAACCCAAAAAAATCAGGAACAACTGGTTCATTCAGACCTGTATGATAATGCTGACGAAATCTGATCATTAAGGATTATTCCTTTCATTACCTCTTACTATCTGCAACTGTCATATATGAGGCACTCTAGTGCCTATTGTATTTCCTATCTCTCCATAAGCCCTTATAAACATGAATTTTTCTCACCTTTTTTTAAACTTGCATCCACAGCCTCCTGTGACAACACACACATTCCAGAAAATATTTGGACAGTACTCAGAAAAAGTATTTTCTATTTTTAGTTTTAAACTCAACTATAACCACTTTCCAGAAATGCATCTTAAGATAAGTGGTTTTGGAAAACAACTATTCCACATTCAGCTCACCCAGGATCTTGGGTGATCCTGTGAACAAACTTTGATCACACACTAGCCCTTTTTAGATCTCTTCTCTCCAGAATAAAGACTGCCAATCTTTTGTCTAACCTGACAAGGCCATAGTACCCAAAGTTCAAGTTCTCTTATAATTATTTTGTTTGCTTTGCATGCCACATAAACCAAGTTTTCATATAGACTGTTCAACAGTTTCATTTTTCTGTCAGCATTTCATTAATTGTAAATCTATTGCCTCAAACAAAAGCCATCTTTATAAATCAATGAAATACAGTTCTTCAACACATAAAGGTCGGGTATAAATGCAGGAATAAATGTAAAAAATTAAAACTGGTAGATAGATACAGCTGTAACACTTAATCCATAACCCATTTTATGCAAGGTGAAGAATAAACAGTATTAAATAGAAAATTTCTATCACCTGTAATTGTTGGTATAAATCAAATCTTTAAATTGCTTTCACTTAAAATTCAGAAAACCTGTTTCCTTTAAGCACAAATTAAAGTTTTCAAAACCATATCCCCCACTAAACCACATCCCTAATCATTTCCAGAGATGGCAATTCCACCACTTTCTAAAACAGACTATTCCAATGCCTGACCAGAATTTCAGGGAATAGATTTTCCCTAATATCCAATAATAATCCTAATATCCAAACCTCCCTGGGTACAACTTAAGACCATTTTCTCTTGTGCTGTCACTAGATACCTGGGAGAAGAGGGCAATCCCCAACCTGGCTACACCTTCTTTTCGGGCGGTTGTAGAGAGCAATAAGGTCCTCTATGAGCCTCCTCCACACTTACACAACCCCAGTTCCCTCAGCACCTACCCATCACATTTATGCGACAAATTTACTGATGGAACATGTATCTTCAAAGGTTTGCTACTCGGTAACTCAACTCACCTTTAAAAGGCATTGTTAATGAAAAGAACATTAACATTTTTATATATCTCTTTGAATTAAAAAGTTTTTAAAGCTCATTAGACATTGGTATAATAAGATGACCTCCCCTATTCAGGCTCCTACCTTCCTGGCTCAGTGTGGGTGAGCAGCGTGCCCAGGTAGCTCAGAGGGCAAACGCCATCCTGGGATCCACCAAACACAGCACAACCACCTGGCCCACAGAGGGGTGATCCCGCTGTGCTCAGCCCTGTGCAGCCTCACCGTGTGCAGGGCTGGGCCTGCAGCTGGACAAGGATGTGCAGGTCCTTGGATGTGCTGCGGAGGGAAACAGCTGGGGGGAGGCTGGAAGGGATGTCCTGTGAGGACTTGGGGCTTATTCATTTTGGCAAAAAGGAGGCTGGGGGAGAATTTCATTGCTCTTTAACAGCTTCATGAGGAGGGAAACAGGAGAGGGAGATTGTTGATTTCTTCTCCCTGGTACCCAGAAACAGGATTCATAGGAATGTTTCAAAGCTGAAGCAGGGGAGGATCAGACTGGAGACTAGGAAGCATTTCTTTCCTGAGAGGGTGGTCACATAGTGGAACAGGCTTCCTACAGAGCTGGTTGATGGTCCTTAATATATTTAATGCCCTCAATAACACGCTTTAACCTCTGGATCACCCTGACTTGGTAAGGCAGTTGGATGATCATTGTAGGTCCCTTCCAACTGGAGTTATTCTTTCAATTCTAGTTTACAGCTCCAGTCTTAAGATAAATCACTGATTAAACTTTGGAGGCTTTAGAGGTTTTGTTATTATTAAATTTCACAGATGGAATACTGTCTTTAACGCTTAAGTCCTGTGCTGCAAATTAAGCAATCCAAATTGTTTCTTTTCACATGACATGTTCAAATCCTGAAAAGACCTATCGCTAGCATGAAGTGAAATGCAATGGGTTTAAAATACTTTTCTTACAGTGTCACCCATGTAGCGTTTCTGAAAATGCAATTATGTAGTCATTTATAGTAGTGTTTATCTGTATTTCACTCACTTCACCAGACCATTTCAATTCAGAGCAATTCAAGCATCAGGGATGTACTGAATCCATATTTGGTGTATTAGTTAGAGACTTGCTTAGATGGGACAAAATTGGACAATCTTTGTAATTTAGAGTATCTTAACTTTTTCATGATCTACAAACTATCCAACTAATAAAGAACATGTACTAATGTCTAACCGTACACAAAATATCAATACTGTTTAAAACAGTGATTTTAACATTTAATAATAATATTTTCTGCTATGGAAGTAACACTTCTGTGTCTCTGTAAGCTGGAAAAATAGTTGGCTTAACTGTATTTTTATAGCTTAATTTCTCCATAAAGCACAATGTAGTATTTACTTTTTTTTCTCCTTCTGTTACAGTCTTATCAGAAACTGTGAATTTTCCTATTAAAATGACTTTGTCATGTACCCATATGCTAAACAATTAAGTCGATCCCTTTCTGGGGGAAAACCCACAAACATTTTGTATAAAGTAATCAATAACTAAAGTCTTCTGTTTACAGTGGATGACACTACAGATACACTACTGGTGAAATTCAATCTTCCCCCTCTCTGTCACTTCGGATTAAAGGAGAGTGCATATTTGAAACATCAGTAAAAAATCATTCATGAACTTGCTATGAACAGCTGCAGCAACTTAATTACTGCAGTTGCCACAGTGACATTTTGCTGTTTGATTCTAACCACAAAGATCAAGACTGAAGCCACAAAATAATTCCTAATAGTCTCTCTGACACTTGTCAAACAACAAACATCCAATATTCAATTACACTTAATGTGAAACTTGCAACTTCCAAGTGAAATACTCTTTCTTGCTAGGGAAGACTACTCTAGAGTGAGTCACATTGAGAATCTTGACAGGAATTATTCTATTCCATACCAGGTACGTCCATGAATTTTTGTCACAACAAACAACCCACAACTTTCACGAAAATCATTAGAAGTAATTATAAAACTAATACAAATATACATTTATTATCTAGACGCAAAACAAATGTAATATTTGCTTCCAGATCTCACCTAGCATTGTCCTGAGCACTTGCTCAAGATTTAAAGGAATGATATTTAAAGTAAATTAGGGCACAGTACCAAAACACAAAAGCTAAACAAGCCTCTCAAAAAACACTGATATAGATAGACCTCAATACTTACCCATCATTAGAACACGTCAAAAATTCTTCCTTTATTTTTGGATGCCAACAACCTGAATTGAGCATTGCTGTGTGACCCTAAGGAAATAAACACAAAGAGATGTTACAAGCTTAGTAAAATGTTGCACAAGGCTTTACAAATTTTACTTCAAATCCTTCAAGTGGAATCACGTGAAAGCTGAGGGACAAATCAGACCCTTTGGACCCTTCTGACTGACATCACAATGATTTAACAGATTTTAAGTACTCTATTCATTTCACTCTTTCTTGTTTTCATTTCTGAATTAGAAGAACCCTGACATTCTTCTACTTCTATTTTTTCTTTCAGAAAATGGCACAGAACCACACTTCTTTTTCTCCTGAGAGAACTCTCATGCAGGGAAAGGGTGAAACAATAGGTATCAATATAGAGTCAAACAACTTTTTTCAAGCTACAGAAATAATAATAACAAGCAAGAGGACACAATACACATACTCAAATGTCAATATAAACTAGTCAAAAATCTTGCTGGAGAAAAGTGAGGAAACAGAATTCAAGTGTCAAGATGGATTTAACCTCAGGTGAATTTTTCAGAAAATACTAGATTTGCAAATGGACTAGTCAGTTCTGTTTCTTTAGGACTGAAAAAAACAGAAGGTAAGGATTTTATGCAAAGTAAGCAACTGCCGTTATGGTGATTATGAATATAACTACATTACTGAACTATACATTGCCCAGTTGGCTTTGTTTCTTTGAAGTACAGGCATATGCTCACTAACTATGTTCAAAGTGAAATTTGGAAAGTACTCCTGCAATGCTGGAATAACTTCAGTTTGTTTTAAGTACAAATATGGAGAGAAATACTGAAAAGTTAATGAGGCAATAGAACAAATATTTTAGCATTTTGATTGTTGAACCACAATACGCTGGAATTCTAGACATTCACAAGAGAAAGAAAATCTGAATTGTTTTTAAGGAAAGAAGAACTAAAGCAGATGTTATTATCTGATGGTTTTATATATATATATCACTAGCCAAAAGAAATAGTCATCTGACAAGAACAGCTTTAGGCAAAACAGCATATAGCGTAGTTATTTGGCACTATACTTTACAAGCAATAAATAAATCAACTTTATCATCAGTTTGAGTAGTAGATTTTATCATTACTTTTTAGGCTTCAGCTATTTAAAAAACTGACCTAAAAGAGAACCCTTGTATCACAGTTTGTGGAAATACAAGGGCAAAGTGGTCAAAACACAATCAACTGGTGTTAAAGTACTTCAAAATTATGAATGAACCCTTCTCCATTTGCATTTTTAACTACCACTGAAAATACATACACTCTTGCATAGTATTATTAGTAGTAGTCTTACAGCATTCAAATAACAAAACAACCATCTCCAACATTTGCCTTTAAAGATGTAAATTGTATCAGCAAAAGAACAGAGGGTACAAGAATGCAAGAGTCTGGGGTTTTTTTTGGCTTCTGGCTTTGTTGTGTCTTTTATGTTGGTCAAACAAGGCCATGAGGGAAGCTGACAAATTTTGCAAGATACACTTTTAAATATATTAATTTGTAGCATCACAGGAACATTGGTTGGAAGACACCCCTACAGTTCAACCTGGGTCAACCTGCTGCTCAAAAACAGATTACAGCCACCACCAGATCAGCTCAGCTTTGTCCAATTGGGTCTTCCAAATCTCCATGGCCAAAGGTCTTTCAGCTTCCAGCATGTTCAACACAGAAGATTATCACATCCCAGTGATGGCTTTGCCTTCTTCCTTACTGAACTTCATGAGCCTTCTCATTAAGAGAAAAAAAATACACCATATTATCAGTCTTTTGGCATTCAATTAATTTTTGACATTACCTTTGTGTTTGTCATATCCACAATATATTGGTCTCCTTTTATACATTCCATCACTGGGAAGCCATCTCTGTCAAGAACTTTTGCCTGAGAGTTACCAGAAACAACAAGAATGACATCTCCTGTGCTGCTGTACTGCAAAGACTTGATTTGGTGACTAAAAAGGAAAAAAAAAAGAGAAATAAAACATTTCAATTAATGTTCCTCTAAACCTACAATAAAACAAAAGTGTCAATGGCGAGAAAATATATTGCAGAAATAGACACAAGTACACACTCCTATATCAAAAAGTGAGGGCAAAAAATGGATGGATATATTAATGGATATATTAATGGATTAAAGATTTTTATTCTTCTGTGTGCCTGTGGGTACATGTCATGTTTCCTTCAACAACACAGCTCATCAAACCCTAAAATACTATTTCTAGCAAACACATCTAACTTTAAGAATGCTATTATAACTCCAATGGCACAATAGCATGTGCCAGATTTAACTATTCAGCGCTGAAAATCCTTTTAATCTTCTCAAAAGTAAAATGTGGAATTACAGTAATTCATAAATTACTATAAAAGGATGTTGTAGTCATACACAAAACTCCACTGCACATTGCACACCAGGAAATTCATCATAGGTCAGCATTCTGGCATCTTTTTCTATGTTCAGGGCTTCTGGTTTCATCAAACTTTAAGTTAAATGTACTATCACCCCTAGAAACATGACAGCAGGTAACAATCTGCCTAGTCTACTATGTCTTAGGTGGGTGTTCATTTGTTTTAGCAGTGTTCTCACATACATCTTCTATTGATTGAGAAAACCTGAGACAGAAATCATGGAATAATTCCAAGATGACAAAAATTAACTTGAAAGCTGACTGACAAACAACAAGCCAAATTTCCAGCCTCAGCATCTTCTCTCAGCATCCTTCTCTATGAACAAAGTTCACTGCTCCTGCTGTATCTGAAGTGGGCATATCCCTTTGATCCCCTATACTCCATTACAAGGACAGCAAAGAATGCAAAGCAGGCTATCCACTTCACATCTGCCAGAATTTGCATCCCAGCACATTACTGAATGTGCACAGTAACATTACTTTATATTAATGTTTCAGCTCTGCAGCTAGAACAGTCTCAAATACAGGACCAGATCCTGAAAGAAATACCTTCCTTTCAGTTAAGAACATGACTAGGTGCATTCAGATCCTCATAACTTCCAGAAAACTACTTTTTAACACTATTTCCCATCAGTAAAGTTAACACTCAGATGATCACCAGAACCAATTGTGCAACTTGTAACTTGATAATTTAATATTTCAGATTTTATACAGTAATAACCATGATTCACTCAGCAACAGCTATTATCTGTTAAATCTGTCCTCAAACCATGAGTTACTACACAGAACACTTAAAACACTGCAATACTTATTTCAAAAGATCAGCACAGATCATAGTAATGTGAACTATGCATAGGTTTCTTGTTCAAAAAGTGTTTGGCAAAACTGATTACACTATAATTCAAAAGCCAAAAGTTGTTTCAAGCACCCTATTATGCAATACCAACTGGCAGCCAAATTGGACAGAGTATTATAAACTCTGATTTATAATAGAAAGGAGACACTCAAATCTGGGATTTCTGAAACAGATCACAGACAACATCTGAAAAAGCATCCTTGATCCTCAACAGAAAAAATGAGTACTTTCTCAGAAAAAAGGAAAGATAGTCAGCTACATTAAGCTCAGATGAAACACCGAAAGAAATTAAAAAGAAACCCACGAGAAAAATAATATCTAAAGTCTAAAATATCCTCTACAGACAGCTGATAAACCTAGATTAAAGAATCCATCGGATTCAGATTTTTCAGGACACACGTATCTTGGGAATTAAAAAATTTTCCTCAGTTGTGCTTATGAGTGCTCTTGCCCAACCACATGATTCATATAAAGCTCAAAATACTGCTAAGCCCCACCTGAGTACTGCATGCAGAAAGAAGTACTTGTCAGGTTGTATCTCTCATACCGTAATGCTGAAATTGTCAAAAGAAAACAACCTCCAAAGCACAGGTGCATGTTCTGCACTTATCAGTGTTGAAATGCGAGAACCAAAAATAAACATTTAAAACTGGACTAAAATATTATTTCCATTTTGATGCATGTCTCATGCAAGAAGAGAATCTGACCACTGGATATAATCAAACGGCTCAAAAGTAAAACCTAATTTCTTAAAGAATCCACAATATGTAAAGGCCCATGGAGTCTTCTGAAAAAAACCCTGTTTTCAGACACTGAAATACTGAAAATAAAATAACATTAATTAATATCACTAACATGGTGCTGGTCATAATTTGAACAATATTGTCTCATTTATATTAGTAGTTCTATATCAGCATGTCTGAAAAAGCTTTGCTTTCACCATAAATTCTCTTCCAACAAGGAAAAGGAATTGATTTTACAGCACCTAGCACAATGGAACATAACCATAATTTATCAAATCAGTCATGTCAAAAAACTAGTTTGAGACATGAGATTTTCATAACTTTTACCTAAAGGAAAAAAAAAACCAACACAACCTTTGTGATTGTGCAATATGACTTTTAAAATCATGTCTACAAACTGCTTCTACAAGCAGAGCATTTCCAAAGTTCCAGAAGTTATCCCTCTTCAGATGTTTACTGGAGCATGACCAAGAGTGAGGCTCTGCAGAGGCAGTTCTTTAAGAAAATATTTTTGGTTCTTATAGCAAAAGTCTTGGGAAAGTTATAAAAACAGTTCCTTTTGATAGCATTAATCCAAATGATTGTGATTTAAAGCCACCAAATGTGCACAGCACTTTCTGCCAGGACCTGCATAAAAGAGCTACATCCATGGGTAGAATCACGACACACAAATACTTTCTACACAGGTATAGCTTTGTCTTGTGCTTGCTTTTGCCTTTCACACTGAAGTGTGGCTGAGGGTACCAGATTTTAGGCATGCTTTTTTTTTTAACTTTACATCCCAAATCCAAGGAGAAATTAACAGAGTAACCTGATCTTATGATACAAAATGGAGCCCTGACAATATAGAACAGATCTCATGTTCTTTAATTCTAAAAATGAAATTAAATTTATAGCTCCAGATCTTGATTTCTGCTAACACCTAAAGTTTTCATACTGGAACTCCTCAGAAGTCTTTGAAATTCAGGTCTCTAAATACTAATAGTCCTTCCAATAAACTCCTCAATGAAAAAAGTAATATAAGAACATACATACACCTGAACACAAGTTATATAATATTACAAACAGTATTTAACAGCACGTCTCAACATCAGCATAAAAGAACCTTTTCTTGAATTTGAATCTTTTTACTAGACTGAGACAGTTTTAATTTTGCAAAAACAAAAAGAAGTGGTATTTAAATAACAGCTTTTTTAAAAAAAATTATGAGACATGCAATGTAAGCAAAATTCCCAAACTTCACACCAGTCAATCCTATTTGTAGTATTATATCCCATTTATGTTTTATGTACTTTATTTATTCATCTACATAGTCAAACCACAAGAATTTCACAAAGAGCATTTGTACAAATATACTTGTGAGATCCTTGTAATGCACTGAATGAAGAGTGTCAGGGATAACAAAGATTGCAACCTCACACTTTATCATCTGTCTTTGCTAAAAGGAAGTTACCAATTTATCTGCAAGCTATCCTTGAAATAGGACATTAATGTAGAGTGTCTTTGTGGGTTTTATACTGTATTTTTATCTTATAACATTATTATCAAGTACTACTAAATTTGAGTGCACTTTTCTGCTCAATTTGAAAACGCTGCATTAAAATCATCTCCTAGTGTGGGAGTAAAGACTGAGTCTTTCAGCTTTCTTACTGCCCAGTTAAAATAGCGGGAAGAAAATATCATTTATATCCTGGTTAACTAATCATGTAAATGGAACTTATGCCAGAAAAGTCTGAATATGACTTCATATTTTGAGATTTTGTTTATTTATTTATTTTAAAGTGTCACATTTACTCAATTGTGTTTTCAAAGCAAATGTGCCATTTGTCAGTTCATTACAAAAAGTCAAGTCTCTCAAAGAATTAGAACTGCTTAATGCATCAAAATAGACTTCTTATTTTCCTAATTTTTCACACTTCAGATCAACAGTATCCCTATTTTTCTCCTCTTTAGCCTAACAGCCCTAATTTTTTTCATCTTTCAATATCTAGATTCTTGCCATATCAGTTAGTTATCAGTTATGAGTCAGTTATGCACATTCTAACATTCCAAACTGACCAAAATGCAGCTGTAGCTTTTTAAGACAATGACTAAAAATAGACATTCTAAGTACTATTTGCTCTGTGTACAATAAATTTCAATCCCTTTTTTAAGCACATGAAAGTATCTTATGTAGACACATTACTTAGACACTAAAAGGACCTTGCTAAAACAAGGTGTTTTATTTTATGAATGTAGTTGTCTGAAAGTTCACTGTGCACTACTTTGAAGGCGTTCTGCATTCCAACTCTCTGAAATAAGTAAATGAACTCTTTTCACATACCTTATAAATTGCTAGTGAACACTATGGAACATATGGAAATTACTCTCTAAAAACACTTTCTGCATTTTCTTTTTAATTTGCATATATAGAAATATAGAAACAAATGTAAACGATTATATAGCTTTTTTCTTTAAAAAAACACAGTATTTCACACTATGTAGGTATTCACTGATCACTTCAATGCAAGGACCAGTGCTTCCTGAAACAGAGGACTTCATGAAAATTGTATATAACACCGTCCCCCTCAGAAATCCTGGCAGGCACTAGAGTGCCACTCTACAAAGGGGTCAATTGCTTTAACTTTCTTCTATTTTTAATTAATTTTACAAAATGTATTCTATTAATTTCAGTTACAACTATGAAAGTCAACTTGTCTCTTTGAGAGGCCATTTTCTAATATGCTATTAACAACTTCATCTGCAAATTTACCTGTAGCGTTCTAAAATGGGAAAATATGCAAATCATCAGAAAAAGCATGAAAAGACATAAGAAGAGAAGTTCTGATGTTCACATTTCATCTACCACAAAAATTACAAGAGCCTTTTACACAAACTATCTACCAGGAGCTTAACATAGGCACAATCTTAAGTGCAAAAGACAGTCTTCATGCCTACCATTCACAAGGCTGGAGTGATCGAAAAGCTTGGAGGGAAGCATCCATGCCAGCAAAATCCCAAAATTTTACATCATAGTCATATCCACCAGTTATCAAACGAGCACCTGAAGGATCCAACCCTAAAGCAGAAACCTGCACAGAAGAAAAAATAAAAAAGATATTATTTCAGTTCTTTATTTGGTTCTATTTTTTCCTACAATTCTTCAAGTGTTCAAAAAAAAGCTTTCAGACCAATTACTTTCATATATCAATTTCCATATTAAAAATTCCAGATACAGATGTACAAAAATTACAATAATTTGAACTAAGGACACATACCTACAGTCATCCTATGTATCCTTCTTTACACATACACATGAAAAATACTGACACTCACTGCGATTTAATGCAGACACGTAGAAGTACCACCAAAAAAAATCTTGTCTCAAAGATATATCAGTCTACTACTGTACTTTTTTTTCTAAAAGCCCTAGTATATACACTTTGTTATGGAGACTTTTAAAACTTATATAAACTGTTGAATAGTTCTCACAGAAAACATTTTAAAACGTGGAATTTGGCATGAGATAATCCCCTTTCCATGTCCAGTTGAAAAAGTAACCTAGAAAGAACAATTCTCCCAATAAAAACAGCATGTATGAATGGAACTTACTCTTTAACAGACAATTTGCTTTGCTAAAATTCAGATTTCCTTACATGAAATAGTATGGGCTTCTTTTAAGTCGTCTTTTTCCAGTTTCATGAAGAAAAGCTTCATTTAGTTTTCCCCTATTTTAACAAAGACTCATTTCTAATCAACTTCTCCTTAAAGTTCACACTGCTCTTTTTCAAACATCATCTCCTAAGGGCACAGGAGCAGGTAATTCCAAAATGTAGGAAGTCAAGCAGATGAGGCAGAAGGCCAGTTTGGCTAAGCAGGGATCTTTTTTTGGAAATAAGGCAAAAAAGGAAGCTGTATACCAAGTGGAAGTAAGGTCAGGTGACATGGGAAGAATACAGAGACACTGCTTGCCACTGTAAGGAGAAAATTTGTGCTGTCAAGACTCAACTGTGTTGAAGCTGGCCAGAACTGTGGGGGACAACATAAAGAGTTTTTTCAAATACATTAATGGCTCTCAACCTGGAGAAACATGGCTGTAAGAATGATCAACTCCCAGTTGCCCCTGAACTTGTGCAGGATCTGCTGCACCAGCTGCAACCCTACAGATCTATAGGTCCCAATGTGATTCTTTCGAGAACCCTCAATGAGCTGGGTGATGTCATCATAAAGCCTCTCTCAAAAATTTTTCACTGGTCTTGGTAATCTGCAGAGCTCCAAGCTGACTAGAAGCTGCTGAACATTGTCCCAGTTTTCAAAAAGAGCAAGAAGGACTCCAGAAGCTACAGGCCTGTTAATCTCACCTCAGTGCCTCGTAAAATTACAGAAAAGAGTACTCTGGGAAAAACATCTGAAGGACAACGCAGTCACTTGACACACCACAGCTTCATGAGAACATCCTGCATGTCAGACCTAATTTCCTTTTATGATAAGACAATCCACCTAATTGATGAAGGGGAGCCAGTTGATGCAATCTTTTTGGATTTAAGTAAAGCTTCCAATACTGTCTCACACAGCATCCTTCTGCACAAAATGTCCTGCACGCAGCTGGATAGACATATCATGAGGTGGTGAGCAATTGGATCATGGATTGGGCACAAAGTGTTGCAGTGAATGGGGTAACATCAGACTGGTGACCTGTCACTAGTGGGGATCTGCAGGGCACCACCTTAGGGCCTCTGCTCTTCAACATCTTCAGTAACAACTTGGACACAGATTTCAAAGCAAGTCTGCAGATGATACAAAATTGGGAGTTGTTGACTTCCTCCAGGGCAGAGAAGCCCTCCAGAGAGACCCTGAAAATCAGAGAACTGGGCAATCACCAATCGTTCGAAGTTCAACATGGGAAAGTGCTGGATTCTGCATTTAGAATGGGGCAATCCTGGATATACATATAAATTGGGAAACAAGATGCCGGAAAGCAGCGCCATGGAAAGGGACCTGGGGTCCTGGTCAATGGTAAATTGAATAAGAGTCAGCAGTGCCCAGACAGCCAGGAGGTCCAACTGTGTCCTGGGGGCACCAGGCAAAGCATCACCACCTGGTCAAGGGAGGGAATTTTCCTGCTCTGCTCTGCACTGGGGTGGCTTCACCTCAAATCCTATGTGTGGTTTTGGGCACAATAATATAAAAAAGACATTAACCTAAAAACAGTTTCCAAAGGAGGGCTCATGAAGATGGTGAAGGATCTGGAGGGGAAGCCTTATGAGGGGTGCATGAGGTCACTTGGTTTGTTTAGACTGTAGAAAAGTAAACTGAGGGGAGACCTCATTGCAGTTACAACTTCCTTATGAGGGGAAGAGGGGGAGCAGGCACTGATCTCTTCTCTGTGGTGACCATTGACAGAACCTGGGAGAACAGCCCAAAGTTTTGTCACAAGAGGTTAATGTTGGATATTAGAAAAAGGTTCTTCACTCAGAGGATTGTTGGGAAATGGAACAGGCTCTCCAGGGAAATGGTCACAGCACCAAGCCTGACAGAGTTCAAGAAATATTTGGATGATACTCTCGGGCACATAGTATGACTCTTGAAGATGATCCTGTGCAGGACTAAGAGTAGGACTTGATGATACTTGTGGGTCCCTTCCAACTCAGAATATTCTGTGATTCTGTAACACAGGTACTTCATAGTACTTCAAACATACACTGCCCTTGTATAGCCAGCCAATTGAAAAGAGCATTTTCAAGAAAACCAAGATACGGCAGAAATTACGCTACTATTCCCCAGGCAACTGACTCCTCCTTAATCTAAATGTCCTGCTTTAATTTAGGGCACTTACTTAAGAAATCTTATCTTCTAGAGAAGGTCTAAAATCTCATTCTTCTAAAGAATGCAAAATATTATCAAATGCCCTAATATAGTGCCCTCAAAAAACACAGTTTGAAGAGTTAGCAGGTTCTGTATTTTTTTATTTCCCTAAATCAAATGTTTAAATGTAGTGCTTTGTGCTATCCCTAAGAATGTACTAAATTCCATACAGTGATTATGTCAGCATGACATAATTGATTTTTCAAATGAAACAGATGTAACCTCTTACCTGTTTCCAAAAAAAAAAAAAAAATATGTCCCTTTTACAACTTCAGTGGAAACTTTGAACCCTAGTCATTTCAATCATGATTTCTGACATGCAGAGAAATGGGGCATCTCCAGATTAATCAGAACACTCATGTGTTCTACACTACAATAACTAATATATGAGAGAGCAGCTGTGATACGAGATGTTACAGAAAGTACATTCATACCCACCTATATATCAAAAGTGCCAGGAAGAAAAAAAAAAAAAGTATCTCTGAAGTTTCACTAGGAACAGTAACTCCTATTATACTGTACAAGCAAGACAATCAGGAAATGAATCAGGTTTCTGGAAACACTCTCTAGCTTGGGAAATCTTTTCTGAGACTTCTCAGCTGCACAGGAATAGAGTCATCATCAAGTCTACATTCACTAGATTGAAGAGGTACAGATGGGATACATAAGTTTAGGTAAAATACAGTACTCCATATGAACATAATAAGAAGACTGTATTTAAAAACATTGAGGACGAACACCAGAATCAAGATACAAAGTTGCTCCCATCCTTTTAGGTGTCTAGGGTCATGGATAAGTAATTTCAGTATTCTAAAACAAACAAAAATAACCCCCCAAAAAGATAGTCCTTCTACAGAAGAGTTCTTTTTTTTTCAACGATATTTTTCATTTACTGCATCCAGACTAATCCAACTGTGCTATATATATCCCACATTACAATTCACCTCTGTTCTAGGTGATGACAGCTGCATTCTCCTGAAGTCAAAATACCTCAGAAATCTTCCAAAAATTAAACTTCCACTTCACAAAGCCTTTTAGTTAGAAATAACATGATCTTATTCTTTAAGCCATGAAAAGATTTAGTAGTTTAATATAGAGAAATATAATTCAAAAAATTTTACCTAACAAAGTTTGTTCAGAAATGTATTCAAGAAACATAATGCAGAAGTAGTTATTGTCACATGTGAAATGTGAAACTTCTTTGCACGAGTACACTAAGCTACAAGCTGTTCATATTCATAGGAATTAGTGTGCAAAGAAGATGCATTCACTGTACACAGAAAAATCCACTCTGGTTAGTGTAACACAATGCATCATTTAAAAGTCTCAAAAGAGAACACCTTTCTATTTTCATTTACAACGTATGTGTTACTTCTTTCCACTCCTTCTTCTACATCTATATGCCTAGCCCTATGATAAAGCATAAGGACAAGCCTTATCACCCCTGCACACTTCATGATAGACCATAAAGTTTGATGCCAGATTACCAAATAGACACTTCCAAACAAAATTTGTCTTTCTCATTAGAACTCCCAGACAATTCCTTTCAAATTCCTTTTAAATGTCTGATAAACATTGGGAAATTGTCATTAAAAATTCAAAATAAACTCACAAATTATCAATGCTAGTTTTATTTTTATGTAAGCTTTTATGTTAATTCTATTATTTTCAATATTAATATTTAATATTTTAGAAAGTAAGATTCTATATTACATAAATTTGAATAAAGGAAACATAAATTTCTTAAAACTGTTTAAAACCTCATGAAAAAGCATTTTTCTCAAGTAAATTTTGTTTGTTTTTCCCTTCTCTTTTTCCTCCTCAAAAAAAAAAATTCTCATGAATGACATAACTAAGAATTCTACTACCTATCTGACAGTGCTTTCACAGGAATATAACACTAATAAAAAAATTCTAGTATTATTTTTTCATTAAAGCCTAAGTCATGGATCAAAGTGAAGAAAATAAATCCCAGAAGCATCTTTTATAATGACCAATGAAGAATATGATGAAAGGACTGGTGAATAGATTCAGAGCTATTTATGGTCAGAAAAAAAATACATTCTATAAAAACAAATCTTGAATCAATCAGCCTATAAAAGTAGTTGAATTTGTGCTGGAAGTTGAGATTACACAGCGATAAAAAAAAAATACAACAAAGGAAATGATAGTTCCAAGTCAGATAGTGGTTCTTTAGAAGAACATGAAGGAGAAATACTGGAAGAAACATTGGAGAAATATTGAATGCAATAGTGGGAAGATATGTGGTCAAAAACAAGGAAGAACAAGGTTTCAAGAAATGGAGAATGGTACATAAAAGGCACTGAAAGATTCAAGGAGAATGAAGTATTCTGTTGTAAAGTCTTAAAATCTTTGGCAATAACATTCTCTTTTAAAACCATGACCAACAAAGGTCTAGATTAGACCTATGTCTACATCTAGTCTAGCCTAGAAGAGGAACTCTAACAATTATGGAGTGTAACTGGCAAATATGAGACTACAACTGAGTCAAATGTAACCATATCAAGTTATTACAAGAAACTGAAAATGTGGTCTTAAAAGACATATTCAGTTGCACTAAGCAAAGAAATAGTCTAAAATAAAAGACTAGGGAAAACAATTCCCTTTCTAATTTTAGCTGACAGTAAGTCTTTGTTAACTTATTTCATACACTGAGACAGTTCAAGGAAAGCACGAAGTGCTGAAAATGTGACATTACTTACTGTCTTTGTTCCATGTTGGAGTGTAATTTCATGAGAATCTGGAATTTTCTTGACAGGGTTCTGGAAAAGAAGAAAATTCATCTCTGTAAAAACACTGTTATCACCAAAAAAAAAACCACTCATGCAATAAATACACAAAAGTAAGGAAGAACTTTTCCCTCACACCAGCCATAACATAAGGAGGAGAGAAAAAATAAAATCATAAACAAAAGACTAATTTGTTATGGATATACCCCTAAAAATATGGTAATTGTTTAATAAAACATAACTATGTTAAAATAAAAACAGGAAAATATTTTCTTTCTCTTTAGGAAACATTAATTCACACAGAAAGAAATATACTGAAATTACTGAAGTACTTTTGAGAAGTTTCTACAAAGGTCATGTGAATCATTACTCGCAAAATGCTTATTTATCTCGTACCACTCAACTTTCCTACAACAGTCAGTCTACTCTCTTAGTGCCTGACATCTTTCTTATAATTTTCTGTTGCCAAAGTTTGATTTTAAAATAATTTTTAAGCACACTTCATATTATACGTTATATCTCTTTCCTTATCCATTTCTGCCAATCCCTTTGCTATTTTTTTATGCTTCACAGAAAGTCTTTCTCTCTAGAGCATCAGGCTGATTTCATTTATACTTCTCTTGTTTATCACTCCCTTTTATTTCTCCAGTAAAACTGAAACTTCCATTACCTTTGCTTTAGCCACATCCACCTTTCTTCTAACTTTACTTCTTTCTCTTTTCACACACATGTATACACAGATACGAGTCACATTCACACCATGTGCACGCTCCTAGTAGTCACAGGTGTTTGAAGGAGAACTAGAACACTAGCATGGAAATCACAAGTACACCTAAAAGGTACGTACTGGATCTGTATGAGATGGAGTTAACTTTCCAACAGCAGCCCTGACAGTGCTGGAAAGGTGCTGATACCACATCAGTGCTTTGGGTACTGGCAGGCAGGCTCACGCAGCATCAAGGTGTGTCTCCAACATCCCCCCTCCAGAGGCCAGTACACCAGAGGTGGGCAAGAACTTGGGGAAGGGACACAGCCAGGGCAGCTGAGCCAAGCTAACCAAAGAGATACTCCATACCATGCTGTCCGCCGGCAGGGTAGGGCTGTGGTTGTGTGTACACACACTCACTATTAAATTGTTTTGCAGAGCAACCACTTTGCACACTAAAGCCCTACTGGGCATGGGGGAAACTTCCAGCAGCTTCTCGAAGAAGCCTCTCCCTCAGCCCCCACCCCCCTCCACTGCTACCAAAACCTGGCCACAGAAAAACCAATACACCTGCCCTGTTCTGCTGAGGAGGGGAGTGACAAAGCAGGATGGTGAGCACCTGGCATCCAGGCACGATCAGTGCATCACAAGGTAGCAGTGAAAGTTTACAAGCAGCTACACGTGAAATCCTAAAAAGGTATAATGGCAATAAGTGATACGTGGCAATAAGTGACACTTTCACAGACTCAGTGGTTTAGAAGCTGAGAAGCAGCTGTAAATCAAAATTCCTAAATGAAGCTGTGATTATGAAAATGAGTTTATTAAAGTGACACTATAAAGCACATGGACGAAGACATAATTAGAATACAAATTAAGTTTTCAATGCTTCATCACTCCCTGCACTATAAACTGGTATTTGCTGTTCTTGGGATGCAAAACCTGCTCAAGAGCCACTGCTTGTATTTGCCAAATAAGCACATTCCATAAAAATATAAGTGTGAAAAGGAAATAAACAGCTTCCAAGATTCATTCTGCCCTCACTCACAACAAAAGATGTACTATTTCTGTGAATCAAAGGCTTTCACAGAAACCATCTGTTGCTGGAAGGAGAAACAGGATTTTGGTCATTCTTAATCACTGCAAGCCTGCTTTTTCTGTATTGGGATATTATACAGTTATTATTTCACATAACTTACCACAAAGGCAGGTATTGTATGTCTGTATTGTCAGCACTGAATTTAGTTTCAGAGGGTATCTTCATTATGTTAAGACTCAAAGAAACAATTCAAAGAAAAAAGTTAAATTTATTATTAAACAAAATGAGCTAGAACAAACTTACATTATTTTATTTGCTACCTCCTTCAGGTGACAGTAAACCTCCTGTTTCATGAAAAGAGTGAATCACTCACATGAAAACACTTTGGCTTCACAGCACACTCATGCTGAACACTATTCTGGCTACTTATCTTCAGGGGAGAAGAACAGATAGGAATAAGTTCTGCCACCTGATAAATCAAACATCCTGAGCCTCAAAGTCAGACATTTGGCGACTGCTAGTGGTGCTAAACTCTGCAGTGTCCAAGGGATGCTGACAGTTAAAGTAACTGTTTAGACTATTCAAACCAAAAAAATATGAAAACAACATCCAGGAACATATCTTGGCATAACTTCAAATTAGCCAGACATTTACAAAAACGTAAGGTGGCTTATTCTATTTTAGTTAACTATGAACTTCCAAAATAACTCAAATTATACAAACAGCACATGCCTATATGCACATAAGATAATCAGACACAACTACCACTTCTCCAGTTACTCCAATACAAAGAATAAAGAATGCCATAAAATCCTTTTTTCACACCCTCAAAGGAAAACATAGTTAATACACTGATTTGAACGTCTGGATAGCATGTATACTGGAATATTACTGTAAGACTGTGTAAGAGTTGGTCAGAAGATAGATATACCGTGACAGTCTGAAAAAATTTAAAAGAGAGAGTTTGTCTGAAATGTACCTGCACTACCAGGATTTCAGTTTTTGTTTTGATTTCAGATGTTCTTTAAATGTTTCGCTAATGTTCCGCAAAATTGGTATTGTAATTAAAACTAGGGGAGATAAAATCTTTACAGGATTTTAATTTGTGGTTTTGGTGTTGTTGCTTTCTTTTTAAACCATAACAGGAAAACACAACAACTAAATTTCTCTTTCAGCAGAAGGAAAACAGTTCTATCTCCTTAAAACTCTCAGTTTCCTAGTTTACATAATACTAATAAATATTAAATCTGTGAAACAGTGTATTCTAGGAGTTCACATTTTTTATCAAAAATGAAAAGTATTATCTTTAAAAAAATTTCTACAAAGGGACACTGCAAGTCAGCATCACATCTGCAGCATGCAGTTCCCTTTTCTTCAAGGAACTCCAGATACGGTTGACTGTTAAAACTCCTGTACCTGACAACACACTTCAATTTACTGCAACAATGTCAGTAAATATTGTGGAGGTTTTTTTTTTACTTGCTCCTTTAGGAGCTTCTTTATCCTCAAGCAATAATCAGAAAATATGCTACTGGTCAGGCCACAGCTCGAGTACTGTATCCAGTTCTGGGCCCTTCAGTTTAAGAAAGATACTGAGTTGCTGGAATGTGTGCAGAGAAGGGCAACGAGGATGGTGAAGGGGCTGGAGCACAAGCCCTGTGAGGGACGGCTGAGGGAGCTGGGGTTGTTCAGCCTGGAGAAGAGGAGGCTCAGGGGTGACCTTATTGCTGTCTATAACTACCTGAAAGGAGGCTGTGGTCAGGCGGGGGTCGGTCTCTTCTCTCAGGCTCCCAGTGACAGGACGAGAGGACACAGTCTTAGGCTGCGTCAGGGGAGGTTTAGGTTGGATATCAGGAGGAACTTTTTCACAGTGAGAGTGATCCCCCACTGGAATGGGCTTCCCAGGGAGGTGGTAGAGTCACTGTCCCTGGATGTGTTTAAGGATAGGTTAGATGATGAACTTAGTGGTATGGTTTAGATGGTTTAAATGGTTTAGATGGTATAGACGTTAGGCTGATGCTGCATTGGTTGTTAGCCTAAGTAAAGGTTGGACTTGATGATCTCTACGGTCCTTTCCAACCTTATTAATTCTGTGTGTAAAAGGAAAGGTTGAGACTAGGTCAGTCCCTCCAATATGAAAAATCAAAGACAAAACAAGAAAACCAAGTAAACAAAAATGACTCACTTTTTATGGCCCAACCATAGTAGGACAGAATAATACATTTATGCTTTAGAAAACCTCTACTGCTTTGTTTGCAGAGGTGTGTATGTTACTAAATAGAAATTATATGGTATGAAAGAGACTTAAAAGCTATAGGTAATCTTTCACACAGAAGGCCCTTAAATAGGAACTTTTCTGGGTACCCACAAAACTCCAAATTTACAGAGGAAAACCACTTCTTTTTTTATTATTTTGTGTTTGCAGTTGTCCTTAGATTTAAGTATAAAGGATCCTGTCTTCTTTGAGGATTTCAAGCTCATATGTTGTCCTGGAAGAAAATACAACTTTCCTTTTCTGGACAGCCCCTTTGTTCTCTATTCTCCTGAAATATTGGCTTCCTGCAAACTTGAAAAGACTTCTCATTTGTGAGAGCAGAGCTATGGCACAACATGCAAGAAAAAAATGCAGAACTACAACTGGTTAAACTAAAAGGTGAGTACTTTCACCACTCATGTTCATAAGGACATGTGAAGGCCAAGTGAGAATGGGTTTAAATTAAAGAATGTGGGTTTAGAGTAGATACTAGAAGAAATCCTTTCCTGTGAGGGTGGTGAGGCCCTGGCACAGGTTGCCCAGAAAAGCTGTGGATGCCCCATCCCTGGAAGTGTTCAAGGCCAGGTTGAAGCGGATTTTGAGTAACGTAGTCTAGTGAAAGCTTTCCCTGTCCAGGGCAGATGAGTTGGAACAAGATGATGTTTAAGGTCACCTTCCAACTCAAACCATTCAATGATTCTACTACACTAAAAAAGCCCTTCTTATGCAAGTGCAAACACTCATAGCCTATTCTTTTTGGTCTCTGGTTTGGTATACTGCACACGGAAGATGCTGTCTGTCCACAGACAGCAGAAATGTAAAGGAGGCAAGAGCTGCACTTCAGACACTTCTCCATTTCTGGTGAAACTGCCAATTTCACAGAGGTGGTCTGAGACAGCTGATTGCTGCCTTACTTGCAGACAGATGGAAATGGCTGCTGTCCTAAATAGGCAGCAGGAAGAGCTGGTGTAAATGGAAGAGGGACAACAAACCCTAGCAACAAATGGTGATGGAATTACCCCCATCTAATTAAGAAACTGCAGCAATTACAACTCCCCAAAGAAGGAGTCCCTGCGGAAAACTGTATTTTAATCACCCACTGGCAATTAAGAATAAACAACTATTTTTATGCCTTTTGTTTAAATACATCATGTTCACATTCTCTTTCAAAGTCTACTCTCTTCCCATCCAAAAGGACTAAATTGCAGGGAAAAGCAAATGCCACACTGCTGTTGGGCAAGGTGGGGAGAGCAGAAAAATTTCAGACTCTTTGAAAGGTTTTTATTTTTGACACCAGCATACAGACTGACATTGCTGAAATCTGCCTTGTGATACTAACATAATCTGGGCCCCTCAGTATAGGAAAGATGTTGAGTTACTGGAACATGTCCAGAGAAGGGCAACGAGGATGGTGAAGGGGCTGGAGCACAAGCCCTGTGAGGAAGGGCTGAGGGAGCTGGGATTGTTCAGCCTGGAGAAGAGGCAGGTCAGGGGGGACCTTATCACTGTCTATAACTACCTGAAAGGAGGTTGTAGTCAGGCAGGGGTTGGTCTCTTCTCTCTGGTAACTGGTGACAGAACAGGAGGACACAGTCTCAAGCTCCATCAGGGGATGGAGATCCACATAAAATGTGATCCACCATTGGAATGGGCTTCCCAGGGAGGTGGTGGAGTCACTGACCCTGGAGGTGTTCATGAGTAGGCTGGATGAGGCACTTGGTACCATGGTTTAGATGATGGGCTGTTAGATTACAGGTTGGACTTGATGATCTTTAAGGTCTCTTCCAACTTTGTTGATACTGTGAAAATTTTGTATTTTTTCATTTTCTTCAGCAAACACTTCAAAACAATAAGTGTAATTCAAAAAGAGCCATTAAGAGTGGCAGGAGGCATTAAAAAGAGAAATGTAATGTGTCTTAATAAAAATATTCACACTGTAAATTATGTAATCCACTGAAAGGATATGCTCCTAAGATATTTTAAGGGTAAAAACATGGGCAGAAAACTCGTTAACAGTCGTAAGAAAAAAGATGGGATTTCAGGCACAGTCATTCCAAAAGAAGACAGGAACAACACCACAAGCTCTTCATGAAGTTCCAGAACCAACAGGGTTGGAAGGACCTCTGGAGATCCTCTAGTCCAGCTGCCCTGCCAAGGCAGGGTTACCTGGAGCAGATGACACAGGAATGTGTCCAGGCAGGTTTGGAATGCCTACAGAGAGGAGAACCACAACCCCCCTGGACAGCCTGCAAAGTTTAGATAGATAAAATAACACAGAAAACCAATGAACTCTGGAGATAGACCATTGCTTATCTCAACCATCACAGAAACCTGTTCCAACTGCTGCAGTATGTAGGTGCAACAATAGGTTAATACAAATAGCAGAAGGCTTCAAACTCATACTTCTTGTTGCTTGCTAATTTCTACATCAAAATGTGTTTGGTTTACAGGTCCAAGTATTCGCTCTCAAATATTAAAAAAAATAAAATAATAAATCAAAATAAAAAGACAAATTAAAAATAAAATATTAAATGCTTCTCTTTCCAGTGTAGACTTTTAGAAGTTTACAAAACTTCACAGAGGAACATTTGCACTACTTCCTTGTATTAGAATTAAGCTCAGACACACAAAAATACAGTTTTTACCTTCCTACTTCACGTTCAACTTTGATATGAAAGTGAAGGACATTAAGAGATTATTTTAATGATGCTGAGAGAACAGAATCTTGTTCTAGTCTTCAATATTGAGCCTAAAACACTACTTGAAGATAAAACGGTATTGAGGGGAGTATTTCAGAGATCTGCAAGAAGACATGCTTCATTCCTCTTTCAAACTAGATAAATGTTTTAAACTGTTAGGCATCCAGTATTGCCCCCCATGACAGCAGCGAAAGGTGAAGGCAGTAATAAGAGTTCTAATTTATTTTTCTCTGTTCTTTTTTAAACTCGTTTTTCAAACAAACACACACTGATGTCATGTTTTGTTCCACAATCATGCACTGATTAAAACCATATAACTTGTAAAATGGGTAGGTTTCCCAAGTCACAATTTTTCATTCTTTTCCTCTGCAAATTAAACTGAAAATGTTTAGGATATACATCAAGGTTGCACAAGTGTATACTCAAGAGAAAGATGGAGTATGAAAACATGCAATGTGAGAGACAGGTAACATGCTGTTTACAGAAACAGAAGAATGTTTAACAGGAGTGCATTATCCACAAACTTCCATGCAGCAGGAAGTATACAGATTTGAAAGGACATTTCAACAACTTTTAATTTCCTCTCTTTTAGGTCCTAGAATTGACAGATGTATTCTCATTCAAACTTGCATGTTATTTAATTCAGTTTGGCCCAGATTCATATGAGTTTCTGAATGTGATGCATCCAAATATGGAAAATACTTACTTCAGACTTCCTATACAGACTTCAAAAATAAGTAGCTAACTTAATAATCACTGTACCAAAAAATGGAATCATTTGGAGACCTCTCCTCTTCATGAATTAATCAGGGAAGTGCAAGAAATTTAAATTCCTAACACAGACGTCTTGATTACATGGGATGAATCAGGGCCTATGTATCTGTATTATCTAAATTTCTGGTCTGAAAAAGATAAAGGAAAATATTCTGGAAAACAGGAGGATACATGTAAACACTGGCATGAACTATCTTGGCTGATTTTCCCATGAAACACCCACAATATCTGTTGCTCATGGAAAAACATAGATAACCCATAACTCCATGACAAATGTAAAACCCTTCTAAACTAGCAGAAATTCTGGAAGGGCCCTACAAAACACCGTGGTTCCCAGTTATACTCTAATTTGGGTAACAGTCAAAACAATGCAGTATTTACACCTCAAATTTTAAGTACAGCAAGATTAAGGAAATGTTATTCTTTCTTTTAGTGCACTAAAATGTACTGCTCCAACATGCATTCAAGAATTAAAGAGGTGCTTTAAGTCAATGAACTTACTTTCAAATGCTACAGGAAGTCAATTTAATTACTTAATATGGAAACAGTACTGTGGCTAGTTTCTCTATGCATCATTTAATTCATAGACTGGTAAAATTTTTTCTTATGATCTGAAGCAGAGTGCTTTGTCAAGTTCAACCAGCCAGGGAAAAGACCTTAGATTAAATCTTTATTCCAACACACTACTGCCTAAAGATAATAAATTTCCAATGTTATTTTAAGTCAGGTACAACTTATTTTATTAATGATGGGTCGAATGGTGATTCAGAGACTGTACCCTGACACAACAGGTAACCTCAATTAATTCTCCTCCTCCCTTTCGTGTCACTTAATGGCAAATCCCTTTCTGAAAAGACTCCAATGGCTTAGTGGTTAAGTGTTACAAGCAGAGTCCTAGCATGTTTGCAAGTATCTTTTTTAGATATAAACATCATACTTCTACGTACAGCAAAAAGCCTGCCTGATCTGTCTCCTGGGAGATAGTTTTAGATGAATATCGTGAGGTTACTATTTTTCATCTGGATTCTAAAAGCTCATTCAGATAGTCTGTAAATTTGTAACAAGCCGTTGATTTACGAAGTCATAGTTTATATTAATATTTATGACCTGGGAATTGTTCTCACAATGTATAACCAGAGAAATTCTCTTAAGCCGCTTCTAAAGCAAGTTATAATCATTGATAAAACTGATTTAAATCTAAAATTGCCTGGAGTCGTTCCAGTTTTCTTTGCAGTTTCTGGGAGACTGATTTACTCAAGCAGAGCATTCTGATGGTACTTCAGATATGTTACATTCTCCTCATATAGCCACCTGACTACTTCATCTTTGTCTTCTCAGTTTCAGACGTATAGAAATGCAGATACTTTGCTGACACTGTATGCACAATTGCCACACACCATCAAAAAGCACCCATGTTAAGTCAAGACACGTTCTCACTACAGTAAAAAAAAAATATTGCCCCTACCTGCCATTTTAAGAATGAAAAAAAGTCTCTACCATTTTCAGTCAGACATATCCTTTATTCAGGTTATTTTTAAGGGTTGAACAGAGCACTTTGTTTTACCATAACAGAATACTTCCATTTAATGTGAAACAGTAAAACAGCTTACACAATCACAAATCAGCTGACAATGAGGAGAAATAAAACAAGCTCTCAAAGCTTTGCTCAGGCTGGTAGGTATCCAAACAATAGCTTAACTATGAAATCAGAAAGGACAAATAATTGTGAGCTTTCAACTCCTTGGTGTTGAAGTGCCAAACGCATAGTTCAGCTGCAAATGGGCTTTCCTTATGTATTCATTTACTTTACATTCAGCTTGCTAAGAATTTTGTACCTCAGATTCCACATGGGATTCCGACCACAAAGAATATGCCCTGAAAGATATCCTCAAAAGACTACAAAACCAAAACATAGGATGGACAACCAGACTGAACTTAACATTCATTCACGCATAACCCTTTCAGCCTGTAGGCCAGTTCACTTCATTATTTACATTAAACTTGCTCTAAAACATCTTTTATCTAAACTATAGAGACACTGCATCATTATCACCATCTGGCAAACTTTAGGGCAAAAACAGCATAAAGTTTTTCACCTGACTCATCAAGAGAAAAGATGAACTTAGATGTTTTTCACTGTTTAAAATAGCTTTACCGTTCTCTAGGTTTAAATTCTGTCTTAAAAGCATTTATGAAGTATCCTAGAATTTTAAAAAATTCAAAAAAAAATTAAAAAAAATATTCCTTCCCTCTATATAAGTCAGTGATACTATTAAGCCTTTGTAATTCATGAAGCAAAAAGTAGTTTTAGTTACTCACGCTTCTGTAGAAGTACATTAAAATTATATCTGCAGTAGAACAAGTATTAAAGTTTCTTTTGCAAGTTGCAAAAGCAATGGAATGAAGTCCATCAGCAGCACTAAACTCAAGATTTTAACTCTGGACTCATCAAAATTTAAAAAGCCAACACAATCAATAGATGTTCAATACTTGGCACTGGTGTCAAAAACAAACATGGAAATTACTACAGCTGAAATAAAATGCATTCTTCCTCTTGTGAAAAAAGAGCCTGATGCTCATTTTAAGACTTTTGTTGAACACATTAGCATAGAATTTTATAACCGTCAAAGTCATCCAAAGAAGAGCCTCTATAGCAGTGTACTCGCAGCCTCACTAGTGAACTATCGCTTTTAAATTATGCATGCTTCAATGACCAAAATTAAAATAATACACCATTGGTGTTGACCAATTCTTGACCTTTAACAATTTATTTCATTCCTGCATACCTCAGTTTCCTCATCTGAGAAAACATGAATAAATAATAACTATCTTAAGGAATCTGCTATAAGGTTTTATTCAGCAATGTTGGTGAAGTTCATCAAATTCCTCAGGGATCCTGTTCTTAGCAAACACACTACAGTCAGCAAATCTAAACAATCACAGCTCTAGAGATATCCAAAGACTATTTTTCAACAGTTCTCCAACTGTTACTGTAAAATATGTTCACTCAAGTGTTTACTGCAGGATATTGAGAGACACAAATTTATGTATGCATACCATCCCACTCAGTGACAATGACTGAAGCTGCCTACAAACTAACCAAATAATTAGGATAAGACATTAAGAGTGTGTGTGTGAGTTAGTTATGCAAAGAAGATCTGCAACTGCAGGGTGAAGGTAAGGGGGGTGAGGGTTAAAAATTACAGCATGTCTAAGTTACTGCAGGAAGGAAGAACAATTTCCTATGTAGCTTCCACAGCTGGTTCCAATTCTATTACTGTTTCGATTACTAATTTTCCCATGCCACCCATAAATTACCTTCAAAACATTAACATTTAAGATCTCTTATAGCAGCACAATTTTATGTAATGTGACATGAGAATAAATTGCTATGTGACCTTAACTACGCATCTGGAAAGAGGAAGAGATAAATTTATATTGTACACACTTGAGGTCTGTGCTTGAAAGACACCTTTCTCCAAGCTTCACTCAGGTATATTCCTTTACCTAAAACTCATGTCACAAGAAAGTGGTGTAATTATGTTTCCTATATTACTAAGATTGTTGTAATACCCAAGAACACTGCAAATAATTTTCAAAATGTTCAAGGCAAATACTAATCACTAGGTTAAAAATCACAACCAGGGTAACAAAATTATTACAATTAAACCTGACAGGACACACAACTAGACAGAGAGCCATTGACTTCTACAAAGCAATCAAACAATAATTATTCAGTACTGCTCAGTTCTGGGTGGCATAGGAAAAGAACAAAGACCTCAGCATATCTTCTAGCAGAATAATACCCAAGTCTAATACAACACTTACTACAGTCATTCCTCAAGGAGCCTGAGGTCTAACAGTTGTACAGAAGCAAAGCTTTCACTTTTTAACCCAGACTAACATAAAGATCCATTGTCTTGACAACTGACAACGCTTTAGCTGTGCGCATGGAAAAAGAACATAAAAGTTCCAGAACCTCGTATCTTACTGAATGCCTCATTTCACAGACTTTTATTGACATTATTCTAAGACAGCATATATTTTAATTGCTTCATAACATTTAGAAAATGTAAGATACAACCTGTGACACCTTTCCTTATTCAATAAGCTTCCTGACCTTACCAGGAGATGCTGAAACTCCATATTATATGAAAGTACACCTGAGCTATAAGAAAAAACTTCCTTGCACAATTTAAAATTGAATTTTGGATTATATTATTCGAATGAAATTGCTATTAATTGTGTACATAAGAAACTTGCTAACTAGTTGAGACAGACTAATAAAACCATGCGTCTTCAACTTGGTCATAGCAGACAGCTAACAATGTATTTTTAGCTCATACCAATCTAATACAAGGATGACCATTATTCAGATGAAACTCTACAATTACTTCCTTTGCAAGAGTCAGGGAAGAAAAGCACGGCCCATAGACATATAAGGAACTTCAAATTTCAGACCACATATCTACTACATATCTGCTATGGAATTTTCAAGAGGACAATTGCTTGTGCGCTAGCAGACCTTAATTAGGATAAAATGTTCCATCCTGTAGGTGTGCTACAATGGCACAATAATAAGTACGGTAAGTTCGTTCATTTGAGCCGCTCAGATTCATCAAGACAGAAACCATTATTAATGCCTATTTATATAGAACCATCCAATAGTTTGAGCTGAAGGAACCTATAAAGACCATCTAGTCAAAACCTCCTTCAATGAGCAGAGGTATCTTCAACTAGATCAGGTTGCTCAGAGCCTGAACCAACTTGGCCTTGAATTTCATTTACAGGAATCTACCTAGAAATGCATCTACCATATCTCTGGGTAATCTGTTCCAGTGTTTTACCACCTTCAACATAAAAAAAACCTTTTTCCTTATATCTAATCAAAATTAATGCTCATTTAGTTCAATGCCATTATCCCTTGTTCTATAACTACAGACTCTGCTAAAATTTTTTTGCCCCCATCTTTAGGAACTGGAAGGCTGTAATTAGGTCTCCCCAAAACCTTCTCTTCTCCAGGCCCTACTCTCTCGTTCTGACCTCATAGAATAGCTGCTGCAGCCCTCTGAGCATCCTTATGGCTGCCTTCTAGATCCATTCCAACAGATCCATGTCCTTCTTGTGCTGTGGACACCAGAGTTGGATGCAGTGCTCCAGGTGGGGTATCATCAGAGCAGAGCAGAGGGGTAGAATCCTCTCCCTCAATTTCCTGCCCCCAGTGCTCTGGATGCAGCCCAGGATAGAGTTTTCTGAGCTGGAAGCACACATTGCAGGCTCATGTCCAGCTTTTCATTCACAAGAACTCCCAAGCCTTTCTCAGCAGGAGGAAGGCCTCTTCACCTCTCCACGTCTTCATCTCACAGGGATGTAAAACCAAATGAAAAAAACACAATAGGAAAAAATAATAATACATTTTGTGTATAACGCTCATGTTATGAGTGCAGTCTTCGTATTGTTGAGAAAACAGATCTGTGGTATTTTATACCTCTTGGTTCACTGACTGTTAGAGTTCCTAGGGAATGCATAATTCCATAACTACTGTTTCCATTAAAAAAGCAAGCTAAAAAAATATTCTCCAGCAATAAGCAAGTCCAAGTGCTGTTCTATCAAAAGAGAAAGAAACATACAAAATCAGCCAAAAATGTGTGAGAGAAGCAGAGAGCTTATAAACACTTACTGACTGGCTTTCCACAGCAAAGGATGAAGTGGTGGGAAGGAACATATGACCCATAAAATAATCTGAATCAAATGCAGTCCAACATTTTTTGCTCAGATTTGTTCAAATTCCCTGCTATGGACATTTTCCAAACAACTAATAAGGAAGCCAAAACAAGGATTCCCAATTTTACATAGTTTGCTGCGCTTGGGCAGAATTTAACTCCTGTTTCTGGAATTCATTCTGTAAGCCCAAATTCTTCACATTAACCTCATGTTTGACATCCTCCTTGAATGTGTGATCCATGAAATGACATGGTTTATTTCTGAAGCTAATGCCATCTCACATAACACCTATTGCTGTCCTAGACTTGACTGTTTCCCAGGCCTCCAAAGAATTTGCATTTCATCTCTTGGGAGCCACACAAAATGGACAATACATATGTCTACAAACAAATTGGTTTGCCTTCAGTTTTTCAGTGCCATCATTCTGTTTACAGAAAATCTGCAAAGTGCAAAGTACAGACCACTTTAAGGCACTTTTCTTCACATGTTTGCCTGTAAGGTTTACCTTGCCTTCTCTAACATATATTTCAGATACACTGAATCCTCACTTCATTTGGTTATCCAAAGTAATATCCAGTCTAATAAACAGACCTCTGAGTAGAGAATGATGGCTACCCCTTGTGTTCAGGTTTCTCTCATAAGAGGGAAAAACTCTCTACACTTTATTTAGGTCTGTGTAGGGCAATCTATTCAAATGAAAAAGCCTTTAAAATGGGAAAATCCTGGATAAGTTGCTCCTACTTGTGAACCACTTACCCTTAGATTTTCAGTGTAATACAGAACTAAGAAAACAGAGAAGCAAAACAATCCTGAATATATAACGCAATCATCAGTTTAATACAAATATACAAAAATTATTAGGACACACCATAACTTATTCATACATCCCGAAATACTCGCAGTAACTATGATACAGAACAATTCCTGTATCGTGGACCATAGGTGAAGGAACAAGCTAGAAAGAGTGAGCAAATGCATATAAATAGATTTTTGCAGCTGGTTGAGGGTATCAAGGGCTTAGAAGTATCTATTAATACTGACAGGGACAGGGCAGATACAAATTGCACTATCAAAATTTTGCACAATAAAAGGAGTGGGAGTGTTCTGGCTAAGACACTGGAATATTTCATAAGGTTACATATTTGCTCTGAGATGATTACTGTTCAAGTGTTTGCAAACTTGCACTTAAGCAACTCAGATAAGCCATAAGCTATTATGTGAACTGCATGCAGTTTAACCTATCCACCCCAAAGGATGAAAAACCTGAGATGACCTTCTTAGAACTTGTAATTACAACAAGGTATGGTATGTTAAGCCTAACGTTTACACAGTAAGCCCTTCTCACTGTAAAACTGCCAAGCTGAGAGATTATTGTCAGTGTGCCTCAAAGCTTCTCCTGCATGCCTTTTCAGCAAGAACAATGGGCACTGCATTGTTAGGGACAGTCTTGTAGTATTTACAAAAACCCTACAAAATTTAAAGCTGGGTTGTTTTCCTCCATGAAAGATGAGTTATTATAGATTAAAGATAAATTAAGTATTATTCAATTTATTTCAAATATAAACATTCTGACCATGTGTTTGGAGTCCCATGTAAGCTCCTGGGCTGCAACACATATTTCCTAAAGCAGAAAACCTAAACTCACCAATAGTCTTTCTTTAAGGTGATCTGTGCCTCAATCACTCCTGATTTCATTTTCTTTATCTACAAAAACATCGACACCTACAAACAACTTTGAACCAAAAACAGTTATTAGGACATTCTCCTGTTCAATTTAGTTGTGAAAATGAGCCTATTACGTTAGTAGTTATGTAACCATAAGAGAAAACACAACACACTGTCTCACCTATTTAGATTTAAAATACTAAAAAAAAATGTTACATGACTAATATTCCAGACAGACAAAAAGAAGTGCCAAGGTTGGCTCGAGAAAAAAACCCTCTTCTTACTACACTTACAAAGCAAGGAGGCTTGCTAAATACATAACTCCCATAAGGAAACGTGAATTTCTGCAATCCCACATTTTATATATCTTTTTCTCTCCATACCTTTCAGTAGAGACGTTTTCTATACTTAAGAGTATTACTTAGAGTAATATTAACCCCTCTTCTAAGAACTGTCCCCCACTAAATGCATCTAGATGCAAAATTTTCCCAGAAATGTTTGGTGACTACTATGATGTTCTCCCAACCCACTCAAACTTGGTGCAGAGGCCATCATGAGGTTACTCCTTAAAAGGATCAGACAGAGCTGCAGTGTCCATTAGTTCCTACACTACAAGACAATTCTCAAGAGGTAAACTAATGCAGATTGCAACAAACTACAGAGTTAAACTACAGCTGACAACTCTAATTTTTTTCCAAAACATGACTAGTTCTAGTAACTATCATGTGATTTGAGCAGACGCTCATTTAAAACAGCATTATAAATAGCATAGTTATACCTAATTTATATTCAGTGACATTCATTTTACTCAGAGGAGTTAATATTTTTGCTGAAAATGCATTGAATAATTTTACTACTGCTCATTCTGCACTGAAATTGGACTACAAGACTTTGAGAAATCACAGAAACTACCACCAGACTTTCTCATAAATTCACTGTCTACTCAACGTATCATAATTGCCTTCTCTAAGAAAAATATTTTATGGACAGCAATTGGACTACGCCTAGTACTACTTACATCATTAATTTACACATAATTGAAGGGATCTGCCTTTAAAATTCAAGTTATCAAATGCAGAAATTTCCTTTATTACTCTATTACTTAGAGCCTTGCACTGCCAAAATATAAACGTGCGTTCTTTCTAAAATCTGTTTTTCAGAGATTCCTTTAAAAATATGACAGAATCACCAGAGACAGAGAAACAAGTGGAAGGGGACAGGAAGGATGAACAGAATGCCTGACCCCTATACAGCAACTTAGGAAGAACTATTAATTATGACAGAGTACACAGAGAGAAAAAAAGTGTAACAGAGAAAAAAACAATTAAACAAAAACCAAAAGCCCCAAAACAACTGGCTGTCCTCAGCAGAGAAAATGTTAGATAAGACAGCATTTAATCATAAAACTGAGGAACAACTCTGAAGGACTCTGCAAAAAGAAATGTAATAAATGCCAAGTTAAACGAAGTTATTAAACAGGTTGTTATTATACCACTTAAATAAATCTATGTCAGAAGTTTAAAACTATTTTCTTCCAAGTTCTGCTGTGAGGTTTACTCTGGCTTTTTTATTTCTATAATCTAGTTTTGGATGATACATCTTTAATCAGCCAAGAATTATCACGGTCTTTTATTGACCCAAAATTTTACTTTGTCTGCCTGCACAGCCATGTATGTCATCCAAGCAAGACAGGGTTTTTAAACATTAGGAAAAGTAAACGTATGAAAAATACATGAGTGATATAAAAAAGCAACCAGTACATGGGAGTTAACAGCTTCTCTGGAATTTTAATATTTTCAGTGGGAAAAATTAACTTTTAGATTTATTTTTAGATGTCTTAAGGCACCTAAAATAGCACAGAATGCTCATAAAGACAAAGACTTAACAGCGTAGAACAAGAAATAATTGTCTTTAGAAGGATTCAGCACTGTGTCACAGTGATCTTCTAAAACAGGCAGGTACAGTTTGTAAACACTGAGGATGATTAAGCTAGTTAATTTTTCTTCTGAGTTTCTAGTTTTCAGTAGAAAAGGTAGTAAGAATGTACTTAAGGAATGTCACTGAGTAGTATCTTTACTCTTACATTTAAGACAACTAGAGCAGTTACTTCATGACATTAGCTTTGCAAAAGACATATACTGACTATTGAGTTACAAATCTGGTGGCACTGAAAGCCAGCTAATGCCCGCAGATGTGCTGATAGCTTGATATGTAAGTTTGCTTTCTTTAAAGAGAACAGCATGTTCCAAGACACCCTAAGAGGCTGGTTAGAAGAAGACAGATAAACCTCTGTAAATCCAAATGATGTGTGAAATTTGAAATATTATGGACTTGAGAAAGAAACAGTAATTACTCTGGGCTGTGATTCTTCTCATCCCAATTCGTATTTCACATGAAGCCTAGCAAGCTCTTAAAAGATACATGTTACATTATTTCTGAATCAAAACAGTGACTCTAGTTTGAAAATTTTGCACTAATATATGAAAAAGCCAACAATTTTTTCAAGCGCCATAACTGTTGCCATTCAGATGCAGTTCAAGTTTTCCCCTTCTGCTCAGAATAGTCTCAAAATGAAGAAAGTTCACCTCTTCCAAGGAATTGCAAATTGTTCTTGAAAACTAAGGCTGTTATACATTTTCAACTGAACCATCTGCATCAGCCATCATATTTCTGCATAATTTACTTTTTGAATGAAATCCTTTTACTCCTAATTCCTAAAAAAATAGTCATAGCAGTCCAGTCCTACCAACACATTAGTTTTAAAAAATTTGCTTTGTGCCCGTTTATATGTAGCACAACCATGGTATTCACAAATAAACATTTGCTCAATGTGCATTAAATATAAAGGTAGGCTTCAAGAGATGAAGGTTCAATAACACGCAGAGAATACATCACCCATTTTTGGTAGCTTCTGGAGGTAATGACTAACAGCAAAGTAAGGACATAACCTGTCGATATTTTTTTATTGCTTCCATTTCTAGTATTTCAAAACAGGCAGAACTAGAAGAGTCGTACACTGAAGGGTTAAGGAGACCTTAAGTTCCTCTAATTTGACTCCCCAAAATGCTGAGTCACCAGACACTGCAGCAGAAATGTACTTACAGAACCCTTTTTAATGTGCTTCCATTTGTCCTGCCATGAGGCTCTGGTTGAAACTCCAGAAATATAGCAACGGCATTGTTTTCACAAGATGCAACAGGTAGCCAGACAACATGGCAAGTAAGTTTTGGTTACCTGCCTAAATCAGGTCCCCACCCCTCTGTTTTCTACTGTCACACTGGATAAGGTGCATTTTGTGGCCCTGACCACACGTACAAGTGATCAGTAACACACCATGTTACCTTTAAACTTGCTATCACACAGTGTCCTAGGTTGAAGTATATTCTATTACCATCTCCGTTGGCTGTTGAAACAGCTGGTGAAGCAGTGTTCCTTGCCATTTCCCTCTCTATTATCTTCTGTTAATGGGCCATCAATGCCTCGCCCCATGACTCAGAGATAACTCCCTCCTGGACTATCTGCTGCTAATGCGCCCATCAGGTCTTATCACACGACTCACCATCCCATTGTGAGATGCTTCGCCCAGAGGGAGGAACCAACTATTCCATCCTGGATATAAGCTGAGACTCTGAACACCACACCAGCGCTTACCTACTGGACTCTCAGAGGACAAGAGCTACCTTTGGACTTTCTCACCCTTTTCTTCCTACAGGATCACCGCTTCAATGGAACTGCTTTGCTTGGACTGCTACCACCATAGAATGTCAGGGTGTATCCTGACTTTGTCAGTGTTCTTGTGCTACTGCATTTATTTATTTTAATTTTTTTTCTATTAAATTATAATTCTGACTTGTGATCTCCCATTGGTTCGATTTCAAAGTAGTACACACAGACACTGCCTTTTGGCCACAAATCAGATTTGTCCTCCCATACAAGGAAAGCTCAAAAGAAGAAATCACTCCAATATGCAAAAGCTGTATGTTCAAACTGAATCAAAAGATCTTTCATGCTTTCCTTAATAAATTGAAATAAAAGAAAAAGAAATAGTGAATGTATGTTGAAAATTCAACTCTAATTTTTTCACTCCTTTTAAAAAAATGTACACTGCTGCATAAATACTAAATAACTTCTCCATCCTCCAGCTAACCTTCCAAAGTTAACAATTCCATTTTTAGCAAGAGAGAAAAAAATTAAAAAGGCTATATGTATAAATTATTGATTCCTTCCTTAAATAAAAAGTATTAAGCCCTGTGGTTTGCCTGCACAACATAATAAGAAAAAGCAGCCAATTCAGGTAAGGTAGTAGAGGCAGATATCAATATAAAAATTGTCCTAATTCATAGGACATTGCAACTTTTTATCAGCTCTGACACCTGAATTAATTTACAAATACACACCATGCAGCAAGTGATTGGGAAATATCTGCTATGTTATATTGATGAAATACCTGACTTACAAAAAACAAGTTAAGCTTTCTAACATTTCCATGCAAACAACTCATACTAACTAGAACTCTAGCTTTTGTTTTCATTCCAGATATGAATTAATTAACTGAATAATGTAACTCGAATGGTTTTGATCATCTGTAGAAAAGCAGGTTATATTCCTATTTTTTATAGCTGTTCCAGAATTTATTTCCTGCATTCACACTCACTGTCATATGAAAGATGATCTGTGGGGCCTCTGTACAACAAACAGCCACCACGACAGACTGAGTTCAACCCTGATTTAAGACCATGTGCCTCACCACATGAGAACGCTCACTGCAATGAATTCCACACAACCAAAGAATCCAAACCGAGGCTTGACATAGTACTATTTACTCTGAAAACTGGTTCCACACTAGGTGCTTAGGAGGACTGCAGAAAGTATGCAAGAAAACTAGAAGACCCAGGAAGGCTCCTAGGGATCTACGGTGCTTTCACTGCCCCCTTGTGCAATTTTAGTGAAGGAAAGAGGAAAAAAAATAAAGTGTATTGATGTTAGTTGGCAGCATTTGGGTTAAGGCAAATCAAAGAAACAGGTAAGTTTTAAGACAAACATCAGCTGCATTTGATGTGCACAAATTCTAACTTGTGGCTCATCCAGGTAACCTGGGTATCAACAGCAATGCAGACACAGCAGCAGGGAATGAGTCTGAGGTTCACAAGACAGTTATTTACTAGCTATTTGCATTTTGCCCTATTTTAGGAAACTGAACAGAAAGCTTCCTATCCCTATAGCATAAAAGTCTCGTCTGAACTATTTCTTTTGTACAGGGAAGTAAAGGTTACATAACACATCACCTTTTTGCTATTTTTGCACATGATGCTTACAATAGGAAAGTAACTTTAGCTTAACAAAGTAATGATTTACTTGAAAACTAAATGCTTCATCTAAATCACCTGACATTTTGGATTAAGTTCCTCATATAAACAGATGTAAGATCTTGAAAGAAAACTTAAGTAGGTACTTTGAGACACTATGAAAAGTTTTTCTACAAAACCAAAACATTTAAAATAGATAATGTTCAAAATTAAAGTAACATACTTCTAGCAGAGTAAGTGAATAAATAGTTTATAAAAAGTAACAAGTGCACTCCCTGGAATCTGAGTTTTAAACACATTTCAAAAGCCTCAGAACTAGAGCAAGAAAGGCCACAGTTAAAAGAAAAAGTCATATGAAAGACTCTTTATGATTATTCATTTCCTCTGGAGAAAGTAATTAATTTGGTTTATGAAAGGAAAGCTGAAAAAATTCTTAACAAATTCTCATAATATTTAGTTATATGAACATTTATCAATTCTCAGTTACAATGATCTGTCAAATAAACATTTATAAATTGCACACAATATAACACAGCAAAATACTGTTCAAGATCCTAATAATTCGCAAATAATTTTGTTATATTTTTAAACACACACAAAAAAAAGGATAAGCTGGAGTAATGGAAGAAAGTTTAGCATGATCGTTGTCTGACCCGGATACTATTAACACCGAGTAGGTAAAGTTCTTGTATACTGTTAAGTGCCCACCTGAACATAAGAGATGCCACTCCAGCAGTTTTAAAACACTACATGTGGTAGTCTCATATCAATAAAAACCCAAAGCCATCTGTTAAACAGCAGACATTTGTTAGAGTCAACAAAACTGCTCTCCAAGGATTCCAATGGAGCCGTCTGCAGTTCCAACAGTTTAACATAAATCACTTGTTCATTGAAAATTCTGTGAAGACTTGTTTTGGAAAGGAAGTGTAATTGCGTATCACTTACACTCTTCCTTCGAATACAATCTTCTTAAATTATTTATTCATCCTCACCATAAATATCTCAAATACTTGTTATTATCCACTCCGTTTTACTCCCAATTCAAGCAAGAGTTCTCTGTACCTATATTACTTATTATTCTGCTAAGAGCATAAACAACTTTTAGAAAAGATACTACTCACATGCCAAATGAAAAGAAAAACCAATCTTCCATTTAATTTCCACAGCGATACCAATACGGTCAGTATGATTAAGGCTGTTAGCTCCCTTGCCAAATGTAAAAATATTTTACATATTCTAACACTGATGAACACAATATACTATTTGTGCTTCTTTTTAAAACTATCTTGGAAATTTGTTACAATGGCCAAAAAAAGCATCATATAAAGAGAGAGTCACCACTTTCTCTTGACTGTAAGCTCTTAAGGTTTTCAAAGAGTAAATTAATTTCAGTATCTTCACCTCCAAATACCCCAACTTCTACTGGAAATAAAGAAATTAGTATTTAGGGACTGAATTTTCATACACCATTGCATGAACAGAATTTCCTAACATTTCCAACTACCTATTCAAAACTACAGTCTTGTGATTGAGATACACAGGCAGAATATGTGCTCAGAAAGACTTGGAATTTTTTTTTCTTAAGGCACAGGTCACAGGACTGTATAGTTCAAGGCCACCTATGCCTCAAATGTATCTGGCAATAAAAAAAGAGAAAATTCTTCTCTACCTCTAAGAACAGTAGAGGACATTAGCTTCCACAAAAATCTTCTGGCTATAAAGAAATCAAGGGTCACATGAGGATTCCATGTTTCAAGTGTGGAAGGTTTACAGCTACAGCCTAGCTTGCCCTGAGATGAAGAACAACTTGCTTCACTCTTAATGGCTTCCTCTTCAAACACAGAAGTTACCAGCAGCTAAAGATGCCCTCTACAGGCTCCACCAGCTTTAGACTGACCTGATAGTCTCTAAAGGAGCTGACAAAAAGTAAAAACAAGACATAAGAAGACCTCTGAACTTTGTTAGAAAGGGCAGTAATGGTGTTCTACATTATATTTTATTTAATACCACTGAAGTCAGCTGTCCCTAATTTTTAAGTATCTTACAGTCAACAAATACATGTCTATTAATATTTTCACAAAATATTTCTAGAAGCAAACTCATAGGACTAAGCATCAATCTGTAGAGGAGAGGAAACATTCTAAAACTTCTCATATTCAGTCTTACTACTAATTAATTAAAAAAAATATCATAAACCAAAATGGCATGGCACGATACATAGCAGAGAAGGCTTGGCCTTACTAAGTTATGCAGAATCAATAAATAGACTTCTTGCAAATACATTCATTTTCTCTAGGAGCAACTGGCAATCACAAACCGAGGGACAATGGGTTGAAGAGGAGGGAATCACCCTGTCAGCCTCCCTTCTACATGATGCTCTGTTTCTTATGTTAAGTATTTGTTTTATTTCAGCTTCTGTTTGACTTTTTCACATTGTTAGACTGAACTTCATTACATAAAATTTAGCGCTCTGATTTTGTTTTCTTTTATTTGTGAAGATTGTTTGGAGACAGTCTATCTCTTCTTGGCAACACCAGCAACCACAGCAGTGACCCTTAACAAAATTTCACAACTTCTTCCAAGTTTAACATAAAAAAAATTCATTTATCTGATCTTTGTTATCAAAACCTAAAATCATACTATGCATATATATGATAAAAGCATTTTCCTCATAATTATATAGGAAGGTAACACAAGCAAATTGAGAACGATGGCAATGGCTTCTTATTTTTCATCAACTTATCAGTGACTAGAAACAGTTAAAAAATAATGCCTCTCATCCTCAAACCCACATTTTTCTGTCCCTATTGCACACACAAAAATTGCTTTGTTGAGCTTACTACGCTTTTTCCTCTTTAGACAAGATGAAACATGACTGGGTAAATAAGATTCAGCAGTCACCAGGACAGACAATCCTCAGCCTAAATGTTATAAATCCTTAAGGTGACTAAAAATTCCCCTAACATTTATTTATTTTTACAATACCATGATTTTTAGACTGGTACCATAGCCAAATTCTAATTGGAGCAATTACAGTCTACTTAAATTCTCCACCTAAATCAGCAGGAAATGGCTGTCTTCCATTCCGAACAAATGAGTATTACTGGTATGTCCTGTTAAACAACTGCAAAAAAATTTAAAATATATCAAAACAATTCTAAACCTGGAATAAAGCTATGCTATCATTTTGGAAAAATGCTAAATCAGAGTACAGCCTTGGGCCTTGAGGAGGCCCAAGGCCGTACTTGTCTCAGGGACGTAATTACAACATGATTTGGTGCTGCAGGGAGACTGTTCCAAAGGAGAATAAACTGCAACTCAGCCCAGACAGAAGGAAAATCCTTATAAATCCATCTGGCAAATTGTTCAACGATCACCTTTATACCTGCTCCTTCAAGTCAGGAAAAGTGTCACAAGATCCTAACACTCTTCCTAATGACATGTGTAAGACAACACTAACAAATACACATTCTCTTACTAAAGTCTGTTAATAGGTGCCATCCATTCCCATGAATAATGTTTTAGTCCTAGATTTAAAGGTGTCCAGCTACCAACCAAGCCTGACTGCTTTTGCTAGTCTTCGTCACTCCACCCAGGCAGATTTTGATGGCACAAACACCAGAGAGACTCCCAGTGCATCTTGCCAGGGCAAAAAAGCTGGCAAAGACTCTCCTGTACCTCCCAGCTTCAAAATTTAACACACAAAATATTGTCCTCATGAAGAATCTGCCCTCTGTAAAATAATTTGTTTTCCCTTCTCAAGATTTTCTTCAAGTTTTATAGGAAGGCTTAGTTCCCGGGATGGAAACCAAACCCGTAGAACTTCACACTGCAGAAGATGCTTTGCTGTCTCCTTCTCCCTCTCAGCTTATGGCCACGTGAAAAATTGGTAGTGATGATCCAAACAGGTTTTCACACCATTAGAAACAAAAGCACTGATCACAATTCACATAGTCAACTTATTTTCCTCACTCCCTAAATTAATGCAAGCCTTTCATGTAGGAATGAATACTACAAGAGGAAAATATCAGAGGGAATTAATACCAAGTGTACCTATTATCCTCAAAAAGTACTTGATACAACAGTATTCCTTGAACTACTACAGAAGGCACAGTAAAACACTTGTATAAACACTGACTAGCATATTGTGCCTTTTAAGAATCATCACTTTTGACAAATAGAGGGGAATTATACTATATTAATAAGATATTAAATCTAAATGTGTATTCGCTAAATGTAACTACCATCAGTATTAACACAGACTTTAATCAAACACATAAAAATGCTCTACAACAGCACCACAGAGACTTGAACACATACATTTACATAAATTCAGGGAAAGAAGTATCTCAAGTCAAAATTCACACATTTAATAATATATCAAAGGCTCTTGTAAAAAATTTATGTTCAGTTTGTATCACATTTAAATTACAAAAATGACTAATACTCAAAAAAATCAGTGCCAATTCGAAACATTCAGCAATTAACTGCTGCTAATAATTTTCTCATAAAAACACCATTAAGGCGTGAAAAATTCCCATGAAACCTAATAAGCACCAGCTACTCCTTCCACCTCACGTTTATTCCACAAAATACTCAGTGTGAGGTGGGTAATCCTGGGCCATCCCTGGACTCAAAAGCTGCAAGTCTCACAGCAAGCCAATTTGACAAATGTGTCTACTGACAGTCTGTGATAAGAAATCAAAAACAACTGAACAAGCAATAGTGAAAAAACAACGTTCCTATAATAAAAGCTACAAGTTGTCAGGATGAAGCCAGTATTTTGATGTATTTTATCTGTTATACAATATTGACAAGACTTCAGAGTACAAATTGCAAATACACTGCAACAGCTATAACTACAAAGAAAAATTTAATTCCTTCAAGACCAAGAACGTAGATATTTGTGTTTTCAAGAAATTACTGCATCAATAAAATATGGTAACAAAACAGAGACAGTCTCACACTACATCTGGGGAATAAAATATATTCAGCTCTCAGTCTCTCCTGTCTCAGTTCTGCACTGAACCACAGCCTGAAGTGCAAGCTAGAAAAAGGAATCACAAGGTTCTAATAACTGCAACACCTGCCTTCCCTGGGGCTCACAAGATCATACTGTGATCACCAATCGATCAACAGGAAATCAGGAAAGCACAGCTGCTTCCTGATTCCCTTCACAGGAGAGAAAATAACTGAGTTCATGAGCAGCAGTAAGGGAAGGCTCTAGACCCCAAAGGCCTCTGGCACTCACACTGACACAGAATCTTCCCAGTTACAAAATTAACTGTTTAGACTGAAAACCCGCAAGTCTCATATTTCTGCTGCTCTGCTTATTCTCAAACAAATCTATTCTAGACTGTTTTGTAACTATTGTCTTAAGTTCAGACAAACTTAAATCACACCAGACTGCAAGTTACCTTTTTGTCTGAAACCTTTGACTAGGGTCTTTTAACTCTGGTCTCCAGTAACTCCACTTCATCAAGCCAGTTGCAGCATTATTCAAATATAAATAAGTAAAACATAAACACTAGTGGTCTAGTTGGAAATTAAAACAGCCAATTAGCAAAGTGACTACTGAGAATGACAGGTTAAAGTAAAATCATCTGTTTCTGCACATTGTTTTGCCTTTGGCATTCTAAAATGAACAATTTGATAATTAAAGAAATCCACAGGCAATGGTGAATTAAGTGCATCAGAAAGAAGTAATACAAACCCCTACAGGCACTAGAACTTCAAATCACTGATCCTCTGGAGGGAAACAAAAAAAAAAAGAAAACAAAAACTAAAACTTTGTGATCATGTCAGTTTAGGTTCAGTCTAGAAATCAGTTATGTCATTGCTTAAGAACTTCCTCTCATTCATTTTAATCGACTGCACTAAACTTTTGTTTTAAAGCTCACAAGATGCAAGGCAAGACAGATCACAGAGAAGAACAAACCAACCAAGTGTCCCATAAAAACTACAGAGAAATTGAAAGGAAAGCCTTGAGGCACCTGGAAATTAGGGTTTTTTTTAGGGTTAGGTTTACATTTTTATAAAGCAACATGCAGGTCTTTTTCTGCTACCACATGGCTCAAACCAGCACAAGTAAGGCTGTTTTTACAGGACTTCCATCATTGTTGCTACACATGGAAACCACCATAGAAAACCTAATGCCACAAAATAATCCAGACAGTTTTGAAGAAACATCAAGCCATTAATCTCTTCATATAATCACAGAACTGTAAAGGCTGGAAGAGACCTTTAAGATCATAAAGTCCAACCATTCACCCAGCATTGCCACTGTAACCCTCAAACCACTAAACCACACCACCCAGATGCCAGATCCAGATGCTTTTTTACTAAACAGAGAAAGATTTGTTAACTGAGCATCTATGATATTGAAGTTAGCTGTTTTTTGATTTCCACATAATAGAGAAATCGATGTTCCCTCTAATAAACAAGTCTGCCACTTACAAACAAAAATAAACAAAAGCACAACAACAAACAAACAAACAAGAAAATTAAAAAACAGCCCTCAGTTCATTTTTTTGAAACAGTTCTGGCACAGGTGCTGTCTGTAAGTTTCAAGCATACCTCTGCATCCTCTTCTAAAAGATTCTACATACGCTTTGGGAAATAAACAATCTAAAATAATATAAAATATTTATTTATCTAGTTCTTTCACTATATGAAAACAAGAAAGTAAACAATAAATAGCAATTGAGGATGAATTTCACATGTATATGTTTGCTTTAAATCCTGGTATTTTTAAATGAAAACAATTATTAGCATTTGATGAATAATCATTAGAAAAACCAGAAAACCTGCATTTCAAACAACATAAAGGAAGAACACGCACACAAATCAGAGTACTCAGTGTTAAAGGAGGAACAAATTACTTACGTTATCTTCATCCTCTGTATCATCATTGTCATTATCGTCATCACTATCCTTGAACCCAGGTGGAAGGGGTGGCCCAATGAATTCATCATCTTCATCATCACTATCCTCAGCTGGACCTTTAGCAGAAGTATGGGACTGCACAGGAGGCCCAGCTAACTCTTCACTTGAACTGTCCTCACTTTCGCTACTACTTTTAACTGTCTCTCTGCAAGCAAAAGTTAAAACATTGTTATTTCAAGAACACTGTCACTTTCATAGGAATTTTTGCATAAAAGATGTTGAAATTAGCAGCAAAACATACACTGATTTTTATTAACAGAGTGTAGGCCTACCATCATCTTGGAAGCATAGGCAAAGGTGTGAAAAAGGAGCATCACAGCAACAGTCCAAAAAAATGAACAAAAGAAACAAAGTTAAATGGATTGTAGAAGTAATTGATATCTATGCTAATGATGTAATATTGTTTAGAAACCAACAGAATATACTGTCCAGAGCATTTTCAAGATTCTGCTTCAAGATGCAGCTCGTGCAGATGCTCTGCACCTCTGCTGGCAGGGTGGAAAACAGAACTATAATTGCTCAGGCTCACACCCATAGTGAAAACATAAATTCTTTAAAATGCCAGCAAAGTTATCAGGTTATCAGGCACTTCAAAACAAATATTTAAAACTGTCACTAGCCTAGCCTCTAAAAGTCCGCACTAAATTACTATTTTGTTGTTGTTCAAATCAGCTGTGTGAACACATTACTCCTGGCTTTGGGGAATTTCTGAAAAGCTGAGTTTACTGACCCATGTTCAGTTCTTTGGAAGCAGCCGCGCGCCCCCTGCTGGCGGCTCAGAGTGGAGCTGCTCGAACAGGCAGGCACAAGACGTCCCGGGATGAGAAAGCTCTGCCTTGGGACTGCGCCCAGGGCACAAACCCGTCGTTCTTTTCACACTCAATGAAATATGCTCAAATTGCAAGCCTTCACTTGGGAGCTTATATTTTCAGGAGTTTTAACTAGCAGACTGCAAGAGATCTTTTTTTTCCTCTGTTAAACTACACAGGCATTGGTGCTTTTTTTTTTAAAAAAGTTCAGGTCATCACTTAACTATCATAAAAATCTCAAAAGTTTAAGAATGTAGTAAAGAATTAACCGAATCAGTTCTAACCTATGTAACTGTGACAGAGAACACCAGAGGTACACCAAGCAGGTACTAAGTTGCATGGAAAATACTTGTGTTGGATAAGCAATTTAAACAGAATTTTAAGAAGAAATCAAAATAAACTAAATCAACGATATTAGGACCTCAGATGTTATAGAAAAGAGAAGGGTCTGCACACCTGAAATCTTGTCTAATTTTTCCAACTATATTTATTAGCATAATAAATTAAATACCTCTACATAAAAACTTTCTCTTGCATAGCACTGAGAAACATCTAAAAACATAGATCAGGATATGATTATCTAATAGAAATAACTCAAATAAAAAGAGCTTCTCCTACTGTATCACAATGGGGCAATCAATATCCTTTTACCAAAAGGAAGACTTTCCAAGTGAGCATGTGAGGCACAGGTTGGGATTTTCAAAGTTGTCCAAGTAAGGCATTCCCAAAATTAATTTCATTATACTGTGTGGAAAAGAATTGGGCTTTAAGAGCTGATATGGATTCCTACGCTACAAAACCACACATCTTGTCCCTGAAAGCCAAACTATTTAATAAGTTTTGGAATGGTACCAAATACACATTGTGATGGTGAGAAGGATGTATACAAGATAATGATTCAAAGAGGCCATTCCAGTCCTGGAGTCACAAATTTTTGGATCTTTCTGCAGACACCCAAATCCAATTGATACATTTCATACAATTATTTATCCTTATCATTTGCTAGGAAGGAAATTGATCAAATCGAGCATGTCAGTATTTTGAGGGGCAGTGTAGCCACTCTGCACCTGAAACGGCCAGAACAACTGCAGAGCTGTTTTTCACCACACCACAAGCTCGCAGAGATAGCCAAGTACTCCAGCTACAGCTAGTGGTAACCTCTGTCCCAACTGGAATAAAATCAAACATAAGAACATGCTACTGTTGCCAGACCAAAAGCCTATCTGCCCCACTGACAGCAACTGGGACTGGTAAAAACAATAAAAGGATAAAACAAGCAGTGTTTCCTTCAACTTTCAGCCTTCTAGCCCTATTCTACCAGGGGCTGTAAAGAAAGAAGAACCATTTTGCTAGCTCCTTTCCCAGGATCTAGAGAAGTGAAGGAATTTTTTTGCTTTCCCTCATTACCTCCTCAGTAAGTGAAACAAGCTGCAAGAGGAAAGAAAGGAAACTGTAATAGAGCACAGAGCATGCTGAAAGAAGCAATAATAAAAACCATTCTGAGAGTTGTGCAAGTATGTGGACATATCCACCCCTCCATGTCTTCACTCTCCTCACATCATTAACTCAATTTTCTTTTCAATTATTTCTTTTCATATACTAATAGATGCTTGCATTTGGCATAGTTATTATACTAATGCACAAATACACTAAATACCATAACTACTGTAAATGTTTCTCTACAGCCAAACAGCTCAAAAGCTAAAGTAATCAGTAGTTGTCCTTCACACTGTTTGTAAGTGACTAACGCCTTTTTAACAACTCATAAATCCGTGTAAGGGCTACTACGATAACCTAAAGTACCCAAAAACTAAAAAAAAAAACAACCTTGAAATTCGGTAGTGTTGCCATTATCAGATAACAGAAGATGCTACACATACTAGATCAGGTTTTTTGTAACTAAAATCTGCTTTTCAAAAACAACTAGAAAATCCTGGATTTCAGACTTAAATTGTCAGTTGCAGGATTGTTCATCTGAATTAAGACTGAGTCACAATGGCATGTCTCTTTCACTGGCTTCCTGTGTTTAACCAAGCACAAAAATACACATATCCTATTTTAAAAGGAAATATAAAACTCACTTCGCATATCAAGCTCTTCCTACTTAATGCTCATTAAAACCAAGCATAAAGAAAATTTACTATCACTGATGAGTTACCAGAGCCAACCTAACAACTCAGCATACCGAAAGGTATTTGTTATCTTGCTTTATATGGAATCCCTGAAGTACCCTCCTGTCTAGTTCATTAGCAAAGTGAGATGATTATGGAAAGCCTCTGTATCACCTGATTGCTCTCTACCTTACCATTCGTTTAAATTGCTCCTGAAGTCGCCCATATACAATCCGTGCTATTCTTCATTATGTCCCCAGAGATATTTAAGACATCAAAACCAAATGGCAGCAGAGAATATTTTTCTCTGGAGCACAAGACATGACACAGGATCCAGAGGGTATTTTGTCAGTTATTTCAGCAGGAGTGCCTAGCTCATTTGAGTTTTCCATAGCGCAACAGGCAACAAGTAAATTTTCTAGAGAAAACCTTGTTCAGTCTGAAACTCTACAAGTTTTTTCTACAATATCCTACCACCTACAGACTCTATGAGCCCGTCAGTTGTCAATTACAAACAAATCTTGTCCAGTTTTAAGAGTGAATTTCAGATCGAAGCCAAACAAAAAACTTTACACCACAATTACTCTATAAAAATCTGCATACAGAGGCTCTCCATCTACTTCCCTTTCTTTTTCATCAGCGTGAACGAGTATATTCTATGTACATGTGGGAATAATAGCTAATAAATAATAAAGACATTGTTATTTTTTAGAGTATGCCGAACATACTAAGAACAAGAAGACTGCAAAATTGCATATGAAATATACATAATGTCAGTATTTACAACTATTGACACGTCTAGAAGAAAAAAGATTAAACTTTTAAAATCTGTGTTTCAATTGGAATACTTCAGATAATACAGACATGTTCACACAAGTTAAACGACACTCGTTATCCAAACAAACACCTTGTTCAGATAAGAAAGGTGTTAATGGAACTTCCCATCAAATCTAAGTACCTTCCAGTTAACGCGGATCCGGCTCCTCTTGCACTGGATGCTGAAGCTGATGAATCAGCACATGGAATTCTGAACTCTTTTTCAGTCTGGTCTTCCTTTTCTCTTTCACGGGCCTCTGAGTAAGGAGAGCACAGAAAGGACAAATAATTCAGCACTTTAGAAAATATTAAAATTAGTGGCTTGTTGAGGACAGTAAATCAGTATGAATTGTTTGAAAACGTAACAGCAAATAAAGGATTTAACTTGAAAATACTTTGCCATATAAATTAAATTTCCATCGCTACTACAATGATTATTCAACAAAATGTCACAGACTAGAAACCTGGGCGGGGGGGGGGAGGGGGGAATGGTGCAGGGTAACAGAAGGCACATTCAAAACATCTCAAGATATCTTTACTTAAAAACATTATGCTTTTGTAATAATTTACTGAATTTTCCTCCTAAACAAAAGCACAATGCAAATCCATGATTCCAAAAAAAAGATTTTCAACATGGACACACATTGCTGTGTTTGGATTCAGCCAACACAAAAAAACATCCAGTCGAAATCGAATTTTGGAATCCCTTGTGAATTTCAATATCACAGTATCTTAAAAATCCATGAGCCTCTACAGAGGTCTGATCTGTAAAGAACCAAAGCAATAAACACCCCCAAGCACCACAATAAGATTGGATAACTCAAGTCTACTAATTTCATACACTTTCAAAGTTTAGAGAGCTGGTTATGTGTAACCTAGTAGGACAGAAGCTCCTCAACCATGATGAAATCACATGAAAAACAAAACAAAAGGGATATGTTCTGCACAAACTGGATACATCTGGGTACAGGCAGCAAATGATACAATTTCCTCCATCTCCCACTCTCAAACCACCACCTCGAAAATGCACAGCAAAAGATAAGACATCCCTTTGTGGACTGTGATATAACCCATTGTTCAGTATAAAACACACGTTTTCCCTTCATTATTCTGCTGTCCCTAGATTAAACCTGTGTGTACCAGCTTCCCTTCTTAAACTAACACACAACAAAGCAGAAGGCAGGAAAGAGTATCTGCAAGCTGCCCTGGCAGCAGGAACCCCGCACACACGCACTGCTCTTACATCCCCTGACCACCTAAGTAAAGTAGTAACTTCACTATTCATCAAGGCACAAAAACTGTTTAGGACTGTCTTCCTCGAACAAAACCGCGTTTGTGCTTTGTCCCTGGACGGCCCGTCTGAGACACTTCAAACATCACCCAAAGAGAGAAAATCTAAACACGTTTCAAAACGCATTAGCCGATTACGGCCGCAATTCTTACCTAAGACCTTCCTGCTCCTCTCTACCGCAGTTCTCCTCGTCTGCTCAAACATCGCTTCCAGGTCGAAAGTCCGAGCTTTCTTCCCTGGAAATGAAGACAAAGAGACTAGAACGCATCCCACCTGGGACAGGCTCCGCTCCCACCTCCTCCACGCCATCCCCGGCACCCCCCGCCCGCGCCCACACTTACCGAAGCCGGAGAAGCCCATGGTGGCCGCCAGCTCCGGGTCTGGTGTCCCCACCATCTCTGCGTCTGCAAGGAGAAGGGAAAGAAAGGAAAGCACAGGGTCAGCCGGGGCCGCGGTGCCGGGGCCGNCGCCCGCCGCTCACCGCCCTCCGCCGCCGGCTCCATGCTGCGCCCGCCCCGGATGCACAACAGCCGCCCGCAGGAAGCGGCCGGGCGGGGACAGCGCGTGATCCGGCCCCGCCCCTGCTCTTCGCGAGGCGTCGTGACGCGCCTGGACCTGTGCCAGGCTCGGTGCCGTGACGAAGTCTCTGGGAAGCCTCTCCCAGAATTTCCCTTTGCACAGCTTCGTTCCACATCCTGGCCTGCTTCTGGTCATTACAGGGAGGAGATCAGCACCTCACTCCCCGGTGCCCTCCATGAGGAAGGTGTGCCCCTGCTGTGAGCTCCCCCCTCAGCCTTCTCCAGGCTGAGCAAGATAAGCGACCTCAGCCTCCTATTATTAGTCTTGCCCTTAAGACCTTTCCCCATTTTGTGTCCCTGTTCATAATACACTCAAACAGCGTGTTGTCCTTCTTAAATTAATGTGCCCAAAACTGGACACAGCACCCGAGATGGGGTGTGCAACCCCACAACACTGAGCTTGCCTTACAGAGCACTGCTGGCTCATGTTCAACTTGCCATCAACCCAAAATCTTAAATCGCTTTTCATGAGGCAGCCTCTAATCTCTCAATTTTTATGTGTAGCCACAATTTCTCCACCTCAGATGAAGATTCTGGCACTTGCTCATGTTAGATTTTATACAGTTGATAATTGCCAGGCTCTCTGTCTATCCAAATCTCTGTAAGGCCTCTCTACTATCAAGAGAGTCCACAATTCTTCCTAGTTGAGTAGCGTCAAACTTACCTTGTTGCCTGAAGAGCGACACATAAAAAAATTGAGAAATATAGAATGAAGGGGAGAAGCAGCTTTACTGGCAATGTCTGATGATCCAAAGAGAAAATCATAACAAGTCTTCATTTTTTTACAACTTTCAGAGTGCCCTCCCCGCATACTATCCAATTAAAGTCCATCTTACTACTATGTCCCCTAAACATCCAACAGGATGGTCCCTTGTTACCTCTCTCCACCCCAGTTCAGCCCCTTGTACGCCTGGAAGCCTGACTGTATGTTTTGACTTAGTACCCCACTTATCTATACACAGGAATGCAAACACCCTGGAATACAGGCTCTACTGGCCCTTAATATTCCAAGTTATCCAGCTACCTAGCTAAAGTGAATTCCCTAAAATATTAAGCACACCCCTTAAGGCATTATTTTCATTCCTGCAGTCAGATTGCTTTTGAGAACATCAAAGAGCACTGTCCCTAAAACTGAGCCAGACTGGCTGCCAGCTTCTCAAACTGGAGAATTTCCCTATTTGCCACATAAATCCTGCAGGACTTGAGGCTTAACTTCAGGTTCTACCTATGGAAGGCAGAGCAGTATGCTGGATTTCCTCTCTTGTGCCATATGCCTCTGCCATAAATGAAGTTTTCCAGAATGGGTGCTGGACCAATGCAGGAGCAGCAATTCAGTGCAGTCTAGGCAGCTAACATAACTCAGCCCCCTTCCCTGAATGCCAAGTTTCACCCAGCCCCAAAATTTCCTGTGATGGTTTGGGAATGCCTATGCTGCTCAGTGCAGACATACCACTTAACAGAGACCTAGCCTCGGCGAGATAATAACCTGCTACAGTCACATTGATGTGTCAACCCAAATCTGGAAAAACAGCAGCCTCCTTGGGCCAGCACCAGCCTAAGGTAACTTTGCTTCCACACATTAGTTCCAAACAGAGACACTGTGTACACATTGGGAGTCCCCTTGCTGTCCCAAGGGCAGGCTGATTACCTGGTGCACAGCGCCTATTCACACACAGAGGTGAGGCATTTCTGTTTCTTTATGCTAATTTGACCAAAGCAGGGACCTGGTTAGCAACCCGCAAAGGCTGCCCTCCCAATCATCAAAGTCTTCCACTATTTATACAGTCTAACAGATAAAGGCATCGACATTTACAAGTTACAATTTATATAACTTTTTTATTAACTGTCACGCAAACCCTTATTTGTTGCCAGAAGCTGATGACACAGGAATGCAGCGAGGTTCGAATGTCTCCAGAAATGGAGGCTTTACCACCTCCCTGGGCTGCTACCCTAATTAGATTTTCCTCATGTTGAGGTGGAACTTCTTGTGTTTTAAATTATTGCCACTGTTCCTCATACTGTCGGTGGGCATCACTGAAAAGTCAGGCACGACCCTCTTGGCTCTTGTCTTTGAGACATTTATATGCATTACCCAGATCCCCTCTCAGTCTTTTCTCCTCCAGACTAAACAGGCCCATCTCCTCACAATTTCTCCTTATAAGAGAGATGTTCCAGACCCTTCATCATCTTTGGCGCTCCAGTGGACCCTCTCCAGTAGCTCCTTGTCTTTCCTGGATTTTTCTTTCAAAATCTGAGCATGACTGGATCTCTGATCTATACTGTAATTCCGCAGAATTGAGTTGAGAACAAAGACCTTTAGAAACTATGAAAACAGAACAGGATGCCGAAAATCAGCCAGCTAATTGCCGAAGATAGGCCTTGATTGCCCATCAGTGGAGATGGGCCTGGGTATCACACATTGATTAAATCAGAGACCACCTGGCTGGGTGAAACTTTGGGCGGAGACTGGGCGGAGACTGGGAGGAGACTGGGCGATCTGTTTCTGGAACTCATCTGCATTTACTCCGCCTATTTCGGGAAATACAGTTTTTGTACGTGCTTAAGGCACTGCAATGGAGAGGGAAGTTAGCAAGTTTGGTTTGGATTTATCCCCCTTGCTTCGCAGCTGCTAAAACCTACCTGCTTCATAACTTTCACGAGTTCTGAAGTTTGTTTCTGCAAAACAGTACCACATCAGGCTGGCAGCAGAAACCCACTGAATCATTTAGGCTGGAAATGACCTCTGAGATCAACGAATCCAGCCTTGAACTGATCAACACCTTGTCAGTCAGACCCTGTCTTTGGGGTGCTACAGAGGCTCAACAAGAGCGACTGCGACCAGCGTGGACAGGCAGGGAGCTGCCCAGGCCCGCTCACCACTGACAGGAGCTGCTGCCCACTGCTCTCCTGCAGGATCTCCTTTGCCCTTGGGGTGGGCACGACACACCACACCTGTCCCTCCGGTGGCCCCAAGGATCCCCACGTGATGCAGCGCAGCCCTGGCATTGCCGTCAGAGCAGCTCACAGCACCACAGACCGGGTCGGGCTGGAAGGCGTGCCACTGGTTCATCGGGCCCAACCTCCCTGCTCAAACAAGGCCATCCCAGAGCACACGGCACAGGAACCCACAGCCTCTCTGGGCAACCTGTTACTGTGCGTGGTCACTCGCACAGTAAGCAAGTTCTTCCTCATATTCAGATGATCGCTTGGCAGCACCTGGGCCCACCCCTCTCCCTTAGATATTTATACACGTGGATGAGGTCCCAGCTCAGCCGTCTCTCCCACTCATCCAGCTGCCTCCGCCAGCCCCGGGAGGCGCAGCTCTCCGCCCGAGCAGGGACACCCCTCCCCCCTCCTCTTCCCC
>VXBA01004275.1:908777-1002053 GCA_013399895.1 Serilophus lunatus
CCCCCTTCCCTCTCCCGTTTCCCGCCGCCGGAAGCGGCCGCGCGCGCGGGTCCTGTCGGGATTGGGCGGGCGGTGGAGCGGCGCGCGCTGCGGGAGCCCCGCCATCGCCGTTTCGCTGTATCGCTGTCGCGATGCCCGCCGCCACGAGCCCCGCCGCGCCGGCCGCGCAGGAGGCGCTGGAGGTCGCCGGCCGCATCATCGACCGGCAGATCCAGGATGACCGCTGCTACCCGGACCTGTCGGAACTGCTGGCGGTGCCGGCGCCCGGTGAGCGGAGCCTCCGCTGAGGGGCCCCGCCGGCGCTGCCGGGGACGGGCCCTGCTCGGGGGCTGGGGCCGCGAGTCGGGGTGGGCGTTCCGGGAAGTGGCGGAGAGCGAGGGAAGGAGCTCCCCCGGGCTTTGTCCGGAGTCAGTCCGACTCACTCCCTCTCGGTGTGAGGGGAGACTGTTCACAAGCATTTGCTTTGTTCTGAACGCATCTGCGTTGGTGCCGACGGTCCGGCAGAGTGGGCTGTGTGTGGCTGGTGTTACACCCGGGGTGCGGACCAAGGAGGGTGCCCGCTGTGATGGGTGACTGCCCTGGCAGCATCGTGGACACACGTTGCATAAAACAATCCGTGTCTTTTGGTGTTTTAGCTTGGTACTGGGGGTATAGACCAGCTTTTCTGGGTAAAAGAATATCCTGGCTTGTTAATGGACATGGGTGGCCATGCAAGGGCTGGAGATTGTTGTTGGGAAAAGAAGGGGATATAGAGTAGCCTGAGGTCCAGATCAGTTATTGTAAGAGTTTGTTTGCAATCTGTTTGCTCACATGTGATTTGAGCCTTGCATTCGTTGCTTATGGTTCTGCTCCTACAGAAACCTGTGTTCATATATATCTTGTGAGTAATGGTGCTTATATGTTTAAAGTTTATTTTTTTTGTTTTTTGTTCTTACATAAAGGTAGCCCTACTGTTTCTGGCATGTCAGATATGGATTATCCTTTACAAGGACCAGGTTTGCTGTCAATACCTAACCTTCCAGAGATCAGCTCAGTTCGCAGAGTCCCACTTCCACCAGAGCTAGTGGAGCAGTTTGGACGTATCCTTGTGGAAAAAAAATGTGTTAGATTGTGTAAGCAGTAATATTCCAACATCTTCCTCCACATTCTCCTTTCCTCGATCTTCTTGTCAGACTCTCGGCAAAAACTTCTACAATTTTCAGGTTCCCCTCATTACACTCCGAGGTGGCAACAAGGTTCATTTGTGGAGAGTTGCTGGGGGAATTGGTTTCAGTATGAAGATTTTGCGGTATATGGTAACACAGTTTGTACTACTTTATATTGAATAACAGGATGTTTTTTAATTGCTCCAAAGGGGATTTTGATTCTGCTACCCAAAATGCATTTAATCCTTACATCAGCAGTGTTTCAGATATGCAGTGCAATTGTATGATGGGTGTATTTCCAGAGATCAGCAGAGCTTGGCTGACCATTGACAGTGACATCTTTATGTGGAACTATGAAGATGGGTACGTAGAGAACACATTCCTGGTGATGTTTTATTGCACTTACACCAGAACTAAGTAACTGCAGTAATGGGGGATTGTTCACTGGAAGGACAGAGGTGTGCCATTCAGATTAACTGATCTTCGTTCCATTTAGGTTTTATTAAAACCTTTGAGTAATGAGTATTGAAGTGCAGTAATATTGCTGCCAAATCATCTACAGATGAGGAAAAGGAAAATGCATTTGCTTAGGGTTAGACACAGCTAGTGTTCTAAAGTTACTGCTGTGTTCATGCTAGAGCTTTGCTTGTGCTGAATAAGTAGAAAAAAAAGTTGTTCTAATTGCCTAGCTGTTCTAAGTAAATTTAGTAAGTCCTGAGTTACATCTACAGTGACCAATCATTCTCACAATGTTGGGTATTACAACATTAGTATTTTGAAGTATTGTTATCGCAAATCTCCCTCTTATTTTATGGATCCATAAAACTGAAAGTAAGTTAATTATATTTTCAAGTGACATTGATAGGTTTGTAACTTGTGAGTTTGCTTCTTTATTTGCCCACATAGAAAAAAAGTCTTTTAGTAAGAATTGCCTTGTACATGTTGTTGCATTTCCTAACAAGGTTGAAGTTCAGATTGGTTCCTGTATATAAGTTTATGTAGTGTCAGAGTGTATTAAATGTATTGCCCAAAGAAAACAGCACTGCCTGTTGTTAAAGATATGTGGTCGGGAACAAGCTGGGAATTTCTGCTTCAGGTAATTTCCTTTGAGGGGGGAAAAAAAAAATCCCCAGGTAATTTTCTCTTCATGTTAATCAACTTGGCAGATGCTGCATCATGGAATTCAGAGTAGACTGCATGAATTAACAAAATCCAAAAATATAAAATGTGCCGGATTTCAGGTTTGAAACGGCAATAAGGGGCTTCAAGCAGCTCAAATTACCATTTATGTAGTTTTGCTTTGAAATTTCTCTGTCGTTCCATTCTGCTGGCCCTGCTTTCACTAAAAGCAAAACACCTAACAGCTTCAGAGTGTTACAAAAGTGTTGATTTTTAAATATACACTATCCGATTTCAGTTACTTTGTTATTATGTGATAGTATGTTGCAATTTTTGTGCAGGCTTTTGTTTGTTTGTTTATTGACAGGGGAGATCTGGCGTATTTTGATGGTCTTAGTGAAACTATTCTTGCAGTTGGACTTGTAAAGCCGAAGGCAGGTAAGGAATGTATGACAGTGATTAGAATTAAGCAGTACTAAAGCTGTTATAGTTTTTTATATTCTTTATATATAATCAGTTATATTTTATATTTTTATATAAGTAGTATAGTAAAATGTGAAGTAACATAAAATAAAAATTTATATATGTGCATATCTATTATCATGTGTATATTTTAACAACTGGATTTGGCATTTAGTGCTGTGATTTAGTTGACAGTGGTGCTGTTCCATCTCAAGGTTGGACTCCATGATCCTGGAGGTCTTTTCCAACCTCAGTAATTCTGGGATATGTGAAAGTCTGTGGTTTATATATGTGTATACATTTACACACAAGATACATCAGTTTTAGAAATGTTATGGAATTAATTACAGTCCAAAAATGTGGAGTTCAACAATTACTTGCACTGATCAACTTGCCCGTTTTTTGCAAATTTGTGCTCTAACTTTTGTACTGTTCAGAAATTTGCATATTCAAGTGATAATCACAGAATTACTAGGTTGGAAGAGACCTCCAAGATCACCTAGTTCAACCCTTACCCTAGAACCTCAACTAGACTAGACTATGTCACCAAGTGCCACATCCAGCCTTTTTTTAAACACATCCAGGGATGGTGATTCCACCACTTCCCCGGGCAGTCCATTCCACAACTTTATTACTCTTTCTGTGAAAAACTTCTTCCTAATATCTAACCTATNACCCTCCACCAACCTCGTTGCTCTCCTCTGGAGACGCTCAATAATCTCCACGTCCTTCCTAAACTGAGGGGCCCAGAACTGGACACAGTACTCCAGATGTGGTCTTACCAGTGCCAAGTACAGAGGCAGAATAACCTCCCTGCTCCTGCTGGCCACACCGTTCCTAATGCAGGCCAGGATGCCATTGGCCTTCTTGGCCACCAGGGCACACTGCTGGCTCATGTTAAGCTGGCTATCTATCAGCACCCCCAGGTCCCTTTCTACCTGGGCACTGTCCAGCCACTCTGCCCCCAGCTTATAACGATTTGTGTTTCATGAGCTGAAAGTTGAGCTGCTGGCTGAATATGCCTTTGCAATTCTAGAATTTCACAAATCATTTGTTTTTACGTGTGACCATTCCGTCTAATCAGTTGAGGTGGCTTTCCAGTGGATACATTGTCTAAATCATTGCGATCTGAGAGGCAGCCTGCAAACTGCAACTGTCTTTTCTTCCTTTTTTTTAGGTATCTTCCAGCCTCATGTACAACACTTACTTGTTCTGGCTACTCCAGTGGATATTGTGATTTTAGGGCTCCATTGTTCTAATATACAAGCAGGTAATTCTCTCTTCTCTATTTGCGGCGGTGTATTAATAAATATACATGGCAGTTTTGTTAGCAGTCATTCAAAAATAAAACCCAAACGTGTGCTAAGGGCCTTGCTAGTTTTTAAATCTTTAAATTGTGTTGCAAGTGGGGGAAATAGCTTTTATGGTGCATGTATTTGCTGGATCATGGACTTCATGAGAAGCATTGAGTGTGATTACTCCCCTGTTTCACAGAAAAAGAGCTTTTCAAACAGGTACTCCTGTTAATTAAACGGCATGTTGGGGAGGAAGAGAAGTAAGCATGAATCTTGAAGCTGGTGAATAAGTTCATTAACTTTGTTGGCGTTGGTATTCCAACCACAGAAATTGAGATTCTGATACCTTTTTTTATGACATATATATTAATATAGAGGGAAGATTGTTTGGAGAAAGCAAGACAATTACCATATTTTGCTTTTTTAAATATTAATGTGAAAGAAAAAGTAGAAACTTATCTTTTAACTTGTGATTTACAGGAGATTACAAAATGTAGAAATGAAAAATGATGCATTTCCTTACTTAAACATACTCTGAGTGTTTCCTTTAATTTCTTAAAAAACAGGATTTGTTACTCAGCAGGTCACTTTGTACAAAAGCTACTCCAGAATGTGTTTAGTATGAAATTTGCTATAATTTTTCTTGATTTCTGAAATGTTTCGTATTACAGATTCATGATATTTATTAGGACAGCATAAAAACAGAAGAGGGTTTATTTGTTTTGTTTAAGGTGCTGGATCGCTCAATGACAGCATGTCTGGAGGAATGCAGCTGCTGCCAGATCCTCTGTATTCACTCCCTACTGACAACACTTATATCCTGGCAATAACATCCACTGATAATGGGCGTATCTTTTTGGCTGGAAAGGATGGCTGCTTGTATGAAGTAGCATACCAGGTAACTGTGGGTTTTACACACAGGCCTTTCTCATTGGTGTGTGATCAAAGCAGCGAGAGTTCTGAAACATGTCAAGTTTTGCAGTCTTTTTTTTCTATAATTGTGTTGAATGGCTTGATTGCACAACAGCTCCGATGTCTTAGGGTAGATGCATTTTCTTTGAAAAAGTAGGAGTTATGTGGGAAATAGCACAGTTTTGGGCATCTGGAATTAAAATGATGACATTTGCACACTTTTTGATAAATTTTCCTTTTAGTGGTCACCCTTTTCCTTTCAGTTGAACAATACTTATTTGTTTAATTAAATCAATAGTTTGTAATTAGGTTTTTACTTGTCCTGTAAATTACTTTTTTGATATTGCCACTAGTTTGGTTTTTGTTTTGCTTACTTCTCTGAATGCTGTATTTGTTTTAAATTGCAGGCTGAAGCAGGATGGTTTAGTCAGCGCTGTAGAAAAATCAACCATTCAAAGAGTGCACTGTCTTTCCTTATTCCTTCATTGCTACAGTTCACTTTCTCAGAGGATGGTAAGTACTGATGTTAAAGACTTAGCCAAGAATTTAATGTAAATAATACTAAAATAATACTACTAAGAAGGCAGACTGAATAATTTGCTTAGAGCATTCTCAATGAAATTTGCAGTGGTTAAATATTTTAAGAGAATTTCATACGTCTAGACAGATGGTTTGTGTATCTAGTTCAGGATAGCAAAGGTAGGTAGCAAAGCCTGGAAAATTTGTCTTTTTTAACTAGTGTTAGTGATCTGTAGCACAAAATTAATATGTGATTAGTGGGCTCAGCATGAACAGCGAGAATCTGTAAGTGAATAATCTTACTGTGTTTCACTGCTTAATGAAAAGTTATTTTGAAGTTATACAACTTCTTTCTGTTTTTTTCCCCAGCTCACTAACAGTTGTTTGAAGCTGATTGCTGTTTTATATCTTTTCCAGTAGGAGTCCTGTGTGAGACTGCAGTTTTTATCAGCTCACCATACATTACTTTGTAGGTTCTGTCCTAAACTTGTTTTCACCAGATCCAATGTTGATTGCTTCTTCTCCTTTTTTTTTTTCTCTCACTACCCAGATCCTGTAGTTCAAATTGCCATTGACAACTCTCGAAATATTTTGTACACACGCTCAGAAAAAGGAGTCCTGCAAGTATGTCACTTTTCATGTCTGTTGTATTACTGTATTACTAATGTGTATAGTACTGTGTATGTAACTTTTTAAGTTTTCCTCAGTAGCTGGGAATTCTCTGTAGGCATGTCAGGACGTTATTCCTGTTTCTCTTGTCATAACAAAGGGTGTGGTGAAGATTTATTACTTCTGAGGAAAGAGTAGCCTCAATTATGTGGACACATACAATTAAGTATGAAATGAAAATGCAGTTTGAGTTGCTGCTTCATAAATGAGGCTGTATTTATTAATTCAGTGGTAAATCACTAAGCTGTATTACTGAATTGCAGGTTTATGATTTGGGCCAAGATGGTCAAGGAATGACCAGGGTTACTTCTCTCTCACAAAATGCTATTGTTTCTGCTGCAGGGAGCATTGCCAGGTATGTTCATGACAATTACGATATAAGAGGCTTCTTTTAAGGCCAACAGTTTCATGCTATGGTTTTGAAGAATGTTGTGTGCCTACTTCATTGGATTTAACGTGTACAGGTTTTTTTGTTTTATTTTTCAGAACAATAGATCGTTCTGTATTCAAGCCTATTATTCAGATAGCAGTGATTGAAAGCTCTGAATCCATAGACTGTCAATTACTAGCAATCACACATGCAGGTAAAAAAGCAGTGCTAATTCCCCTCTCCTTGAACTGATAAATTGTGTCTGCACAGTTTAGCAAATCTGCGACCTTCTTTAATCTTTTATTCAGGTGTCCGACTGTACTTTAGTACTTCACAATTTAAGCATCCAACCGCTCGTCCTTCCATGTTAACCTTGGTTCATGTCCGTTTGCCACCTGGATTTTCAGCGTCTTCTAACGTAGAGAAACCCACAAAGGTTCACAGAGCTCTTTATAGCAAAGGTAAGTAGTGGAAGGTGGCTCAGGTGAGATGAATTATTTTGGGGGTACTGTCACTATTCCACTGTTTTTATGCTGAGGAGTTTAAAGCAGTGGGAATAACTGAAAGCTATAAGTGTGGTTCTTATAGGGTATCAAACAGTTACCAGATAGTCCAGCATTGTCACTTCTTGACTGTAGGCTTAATTTTTAAAAGTTCTTCAGAAATGCAGGGGGCATATGTCTCTGCTGACCTTTTAGTTGTACATACAGTTTTTGTCCTTGAAGTAATTTCTGGCTGTTTTTCCATTGATGATCTGCATAAATATCTCTTAAGGCATGTTCTATCCATTTTAGGGTCATTTTTGTTTTCCTTTTTAGATGGAAAATGGTGTTAAAAGTGAGCTTCTGAATAACCCTATGACATGCAAACTCAGGAGTTACTATTTGCTGTTGAAATTGTATGATAATGACTTAAAGATTGATCTTTGGTAATTTAGGAATGAATTAAGGAGTGTGCATTGAAAGCATGATTATTGCTTCTAATACAGACTTAACTATTGCTATTCTTGGTAGGTGTTCTGCTGATGGCAGCTTCAGAAAATGAGGATAATGACATCCTGTGGTGTGTCAATCATGATTCTTTCCCTTTTCAAAAGCCAATGATGGAAACACAGGTATGAAGTAAACTTCTGTATGATTTTGATGAAATCTAGGTGTTTTTTCTTTTCTAACAACAGATACTTGAATAATACTGACTGCAAGAAATGAGTAGTTCTCAAAAAACTTCCACGAGGAGCTTGGAAACTCTTGCAAAGCTATTAAAAAACAATGCTTCAGAGAAAAAAAAAATAGGCATTTCTATGAGTGAGTCTCTTGGTAGGGATCCCTAGTTCAAACATACTTTCCTTGCTTGATGTGAGCTATGTACCAAAAATAATTGCCTTAGCTTCTAGGACTTGACTTGTAATTAATGTGTTTCAAAATACTGTTGTCTGTAGCATGCTGCATATTGTGCATGAGCACGGGAAAACATACTGCGCAGTCCACACTGGTTTTTGTTATAAGGATAAAATTTGGTCAAGATTGTTTAAAATGTAGGTGCCAGAAACTGATTCTTTGCTTAAACTGATAAGCCAGGTCTTCATTAAGTTTCTCACGTGATTAATCCCTTCATTAATTCATGGAGATTTTTTTCCTGGTTTTAATTTTTGTAATGGTTACATGAGTGGGTTTGTAAGACCTCTGTTTTTTACCAAGGTATCTGAGAGGGGCAGGTAGGTTTCCTAAACAAAACTGCAGCCTGTTCATAAGCAGTTCTTCCTTGTTGGCATACATCTTCTAGAATATCTTTTCTTGAGTTATATTTGAAGTACTGCTGCTAACTTTGAAAGTCTTTTGAGTCTTTGTGATTCAGTCTCAGCTTTTTCTTGGATTCTTTAAGAACTCGTTTAAATTCATGATACCTATGGTATTTAGTTCTGATATGGCTAGTAAATGATTGCTGTTTATACTGTAGAAGCCTTACTTTGTTTTGTTCTGCATTTAAATATAAAACACTACCCTGTCTCCCAAAGAAGCAGTATATTATTTCCTTTCTCCTAAAAGTAGCTATGTCTGTACAGCTGTAAATTTAGTGGTAACCTTCTGTTAGACAGTACAAGGAGTTGCTTGTTTGGGTTTTCTTGTGCCAAGAGCAGATTCTATTCTATGTAATTTTAAATGATACAGTAAAATATTACCATGGATGTACAAAATCCTAAACTTGGGATATTATCTGTCTGTTGCTCAGATGACCACCCGTGTTGATGGGCATTCCTGGGCTCTTTCTGCTATCGATGAATTCAAAGTTCAGAAGATTGTTACACCACTAAATAAAGACATTATTCCAATAACTGACTCACCTGTTGTTGTGCAGCAACACATGCTGCCACCTAAGAAGTTTGTTCTGCTTTCAGCCCAGGTGAGAATTACTCTGCTTTATATGGGTAATCAGAAAACTTTAGTGTCAATTCATCTAAATCTGTACATGTTTATTGATCCTAGGTATGTTTTAGAGATTATATTAACACGAAAAGGAATAAGGAAGAAGATTGCTGGAACCATCTGTACCTATTTTAAATTTACTCCAAGCTTCTCTTGTGCAGTGTAATAGTTGCTAGTTCCCAGAAACCCGTGTAGACACAAATCATCTGGGAAGTTCTTTTAATCTTGCTTGTGCTCTTGATGGTATGAAATTGAAACAGTCACAGGCAACCCAGAAAATATATTTCAAGGAAATATTGTTGGCAATTAAAATTTAAATAAATAATGTCTTGTTTATCATAGAAAAAGTCCCCAAAGGGATTTTTTTGAGTGGGTTTTAAAAAAACAAAACAAGCCCCACAAAAATAAAGAAGTTAACTTCCCTACTGCTGTCTTCTGATTACATTTAGCAATATTGTAGACACTTAGTATCTTGAACAGTAGGTTGTGTAAGAAAAAATGTTTAAGCAATAATGGCTTTCAACCTCTGTACCTGCAAGTTGCATTCACCTGTTCTGTGAAGGGCATTAATTGGACCCTTTGCACTACTACTGGATACAGGTAAGGTGATTGAATGTAAAGCCTTAACCATGCTCTGAATTCTTCAGGCTTTTTATTTCCAGGCAGTTTTGAGGATTTGCAAGATATATGAAGCCTTTCTTTTCTCCATAAACTTGCTGTATGTTTATATGCTATGCTTTGTTTTGGGATAAAAACAGCAAAACAAGAACAGTTTTATGAAGAGTTTGTAGCCATTGCTGTACTTTACCTGCCTTTCCCAGACTCACTGGTGAACTGGGCTTCAGGCACTAGTTATGTTTTGATCCATTGGTGCAACGGAGAAGAACTCAGAATGCTAAATATCAGCATCATGGGGAGGTGTGTTGGGATGGACAGAGTAAAGACAGCTTTATTCTAACTTGCTGTGCCTTACTTTTAGGGAAGTTTTATGTTTCATAAACTCAGACCTGTTGACCAGCTGCGGCATCTGCTTGTTAGCAATACAGGTGGAGATGGAGAAGAGATTGAAAGGTTTTTCAAGTTGCATCAGGTGAGAACTTCTGATGTGTTATGAAAAATGCAAGTTCTGTAATATTTAACACCCTTTCTTTAGCATGATTTTGTCGTTGCTGTAAGCTTCTAGTCAATATTTCATTTACCAATTAAATACCTTTTCCTTTTCTGTTCTCTACATAAAACTAAGTTGTGTAATGGAAAATAACATCTCATGATACCTGAAAAGAAACGTGTAATTCACTTTCCCTGAAATTCTTGTATGTGTCATGAAAGCAGTTCTTAATTTAGGAATGAAGTACATTTATGAGCAGGAGAGGAAAAGTTTATAAAGAAGTTGAATTCCTACTGCTACAAGAGTGGTTTACGTTCTGAAGGCTAGTAGAAATGTGTATAGTTGATCTGTGTGTTTTTGTTTAAGTTAAACAACAAACAAATGAAGTTATTGTGGATTTCAATTTTAAAATGACTGATACTAGTATCTAGTGAATGTTCACTGTAATGTATGTCCTACTGTACTAGTTTGAAATCAAATCAGTGGGAGATCACAAGTCAGAATTATAATTTAATAGAAAAAAAAATTAAAATAAATAAATAAATGCAGTAGTACAAGAACACTGAAAAAGTCAGAATACACCTTGACACTCTATGGTAATAGCAGTCCAAGCAAAGCAGTTCCATTGAAGCGGTGATCCTGTAGGAAGAAAAGGGTGAGAAAGTCCAACGGTAGCTCTTGTCCTCAGAGTCCAGTAGGTAAGCGCTGGTGTGGTGTTCAGAGTCTCAGCTTATATCCAGGATGGAATAGTTGGTTCCTCCCTCTGGGCGAAGCATCTCACAATAGGATGGTGAGTCGTGTGATAAGGCCTGATGGGCGCATTAGCAGCAGATAGTCCAGGAGGGAGTTATCTCTGAGTCATGGGGCGAGGCATTGATGGCCCATTAACAGAAGATAATAGAGAGGGAAATGGCAAGGAACACTGCTTCACCAGCTGTTTCAACAGCCAACGGAGATGGTAATAGAATATACTTCAACCTAGGACACCTACCCACGTACAAGAGAATACAAATTGATGTTTTAATATGTCGTTAAAGTATGCAAGCACTGATGTTTTCTCTTCAAACACAATCATAATTTATGTTTTTGTGGAAATTGCGTGAGTTTTAGTTACACTTAACTGTGAGACAGAGGTTGTTATCAGTAATTGCAATAAGTTTGCAAAAGACTATGTAACAAAAACTTATCTGATAAAGTGGTATAATTTGCTAGGATTCACTTTTTGTGAATGAGGAAGAGCTGATTTCCTTGACTTCTAAATAAAATGAAACAGAAAGTGTTTACTGTTTAGTTATTGAGCAATAGGACTCTATACATTTCCAATCAGCTTGATGTAAGACATCACATTAACAGTATAATTTGCTCTAGGAGGATCAAGCCTGTGCCACTTGCCTTATTTTGGCCTGTTCTAATGCTGCATATGATAGAGAAGTATCTGCCTGGGCTACTCGAGCATTCTTCAGGTAAGTTTCAGTTCTGTCTGTTGTTCTGAATATTATGCTCAGGATCACTGCAGCCACTAAATACTTGTACAGGATTTTTAACCAGCTCCCTGAATGAGCCTTGTTTTAAAAGGAGTGTAGATAGTTAAACCCGGTGGAATATGCTTTTGTACTAATTTAGGGCTCATCAGCAAAGAAATCTTCCTGTAATGGTGATTTCTTACTGATTCCCTTCTTGGATGCTTGTAGTCCACATGTAGAAGAGGCTATGGAAAATGTAGTTTAATCCACTTGAAATGCACTTACATATATTTATATTTAGTATGCCAGTTTGTAGAAGTGCAGAGTGTAGTAATATCTTTAATGAGATAATTCAGACAGCAGGAAAAAGACAAGAGTTTTGACTTTTGTAGGATTTCGAGGGAAGTTTTTTGGTATGGTTGGGTATTATATTCTTAACATATTTTAGTTACTTCTGCTGTTCACCATTGCACCAAGGAAATTTATGTCATGTTCAGGGCATAGTGGCTTTTGATCATGTCAAGTGTGCCCTTCTTTCCACTTTCCTGTAGAAGCAAACCCTAAAAAAATACTGAAGCATAAGCCTGATTTTGAAAATCAGTGAATTTCTCTTTAAGACTGTGCAGGAAATTTTTACTCTACATTTTAAAAGAACCTCAAAATTGCTGTTAATTCTCAGAGACATGAAAATTGAATGAACTGTGTATCACGTGTTAAGCATGTTTGGTTTTCCATGTACAATTCAGGTATGGTGGAGAAGCACAAATGAGATTTCCATCAGCTCTGCCTCCTCCAAGCAACGTTGGACCTATTCTGGGCTCTCCTGTCCCTACTGGTACGTAGCAAGCATTTCATGGTCTTGGGCAGACTTTTCTGCCTTATATGTATTGTGTTTTGTCTTCTTACAGGTTACCTCTGTTTTTTTTCTCTGAAATAGACGTTTTATCCACTTAGTTAATGACAAGAGGTTTTTTCCATTTCTCTTGAGTGATTTTTGGATTTAGTGAGGGGGTCATGTTATCTCAAACTAGTTTCCATGCTGCATATAATCTGTTAAGATACTGTGCAGAAGGTATACATGTGTTGCTGCCAGGGTCATTTCAGACCAGAGAGCAGCTTATCACTGGTACAGTTCAAACTTTACAAAGCTTAGTTGTTTTTCTGTGTAACTATAACAGTATCCTCCTGCAGTGTCACTGTCATACCTGTGCAGATACTGCTTATGCGAAGGAAGAGGAAAGTTTAAGATACGAGGTAGTATTTTGTAGTGATTTCTCTCTGTGAAGACTCTAGGTTCAATATTTGGTTTCTACTCCAGTCTACAGTCTCACCTACAAATGAGAAAAGTGCCTCTTTTTTTTTTTCCTCAGAACTTGATGCTTCTTGGAGTGGAGGCCTTTTTGTGTTCTCAGATTGGCTTAAATTTCTACAGTTGCTTAGGGAAGTGTCCCTTACCCTATGTTACACAATTCCAGATTTTGAGGGGTTTAAAAAAATAAATTCATAATGATGATTTTGAAACTGATTAAATTACTGAATTAAATTATTATTATGTATCAAGAATTCACTGACAAGATTCTCTACTCTCATGTAATACATGGCATCCAATTTTACACAACAGACACGAGAAATCAACTTTTTTGTCTGGAATGCAAGGAACTTCCACTTCAGTAACATTTTTTACATGTATCTGTATTCCTAAATACTGCAGAAAGTTGTGCTGAATTGGAATGAAGTTTTAGAAAAACAGTTGACCCTCTTTCAGAATTCCTAAGTACTATTAAAACATTAAGAAGAGTAGCTGTTTTTAGTGGATCAACAGCATCACTTTCCAAGCCTTACGGTGTGAAACAGTAGCAGTGTGGGCAGGAGCTGAGGCAAGGCATAAGAATGCAAAACTAAATCTGAATTGAAGAGAAAAACAACTATGGAGAAAACAGGAGCAGATTGAGAATGAAAGTAAGGTGTGGAGGAATAAATGCATTTTCCTCTAGTCTAAATATTTGGATACTTTTGTCATTTTCTGTCATAGATGCCTTTTTTAAGCATGGTATCAAAGCGCATGTTTTCATTTTGCTTCAGTAACAGGTCCAGGTGGAAGATGGCACCATTCTTCTGCTACTACTTTTTCAGTTTGCTCAAAGGGTAGAGAATTGTCATGTGAAATTAAGATTCTGAATTGTGGATGTCCCATGTGGTGGGTCAGACAGTACTGACAGAAAAATCATGAAAATATTTCCTAATTTTGCATGTGAAACTACATTGCAATAATATTAGCATAAAAAGCCAGGCACCTTTAACTTTGTTCCATCTTTTCCCACTGTTGAAAGTCTGGTCATGCATTTGCATGCTGCTTTTCTGCAAGTTTGTGCTTGGCTTAGTACACAGAATGTGCTCTGAGAATGCATTGGCACCATGTTATCCTCTGTGCTGTTGTGTGTGGCCAAGTTGAGAGAACTGTAGTGAATTGGGGAGAAGAATTGATTCTTTTATAAAAGCCAGATTTTGAGAGTGCCAGTTTTCTGGCCTTTCCTATGGTAGATCATCCTGCTTGCTGGATAGTACCTGGACATTTTTGTCCACATGTGTTTTGTTTTGTTCACTATACATGTTCCTCGTACTTTGGGGACTCATGTAGGTAAAATATTCATACTTAAGTTGCAGGAGGGTTGAGGTTTTTATTCACAGCTGAATGTGAGGCTTTGAACAGTATCAAATTTAGTGTTCAAAGTTGAGTATTGAAGTATCGCTATAGTGGTTGACTCTGCCCTATATAGAAATGAAGAGTAATGATATCAGTGTCTTTCAGCTGGGTGCTCAGAAGGTAAAATCGACATTACATGAAAGGATCTAAATGACTGAAAGTTAGTGCTTTAAAAATGTGTGCCCGTATCAGGAAGGGAAGCAGTCAGAAGGTGAGGAGCAACAGAAATATGCGGACATTATTCAGTACAGGTAATAGAAGGTGTGCAATAAATAACACATTAAGTGCTGGGAAAAAATGTTTAATACCTGCCCTTTAAGTAAGTGTATCCATTTGGTTCACTTGCAGAGCATTGGATTGATAAGAAATTTGTGCCATTTTATACTTAACTATAAATAAAACTTTGCTCTTGCAAAAGTATTTTATGGATTAGGTTTATTTTTTTCGATTGTTTTTATCAGACTTACCTTTATTTCTTTCTCTTCTTAGGCTCTCCTTTGAGTGTTGATAGTCCATATCTTAGTCATAGCTTTTTGACATCTGGGCAAGGTAACACCTTTTCCTCTTCTGGAGAAACAAAGATTTTTTTTTAATAATTTTTTTTTAGCTGGACTATTTTATTGGCATTCAAATGAATAATACTTACGTATTTTTACCATAGGCTTACAACCTCTTACTATGTCAACTCCCATGTTTCCTTCTGGGAATTCCATGTCTCACCCTGGTCCATCCATTAGTGGAATGATGGGTCCTGAGATAGTATTTTCTGGAAGACACAACGGCATCTGCATATACTTCGCTCGTATAATAGGGTGAGGTGTTTGTGTTAAAAGGGATCCGGGCAATCAGTTTGTTTCATAGTTTTTCTTTCCAGTAATGCTTGTAGGTGGCGAATTCTATTTAAATTGGAAACGAGTAAAGAGCGTTTTTTGCTGTGCTTATTAAATACCTGTTGATACCATAGGTTATCTTTGCAGCTTTTTTTAGTAATAATACATTCTGTGAATGCCTCATGCAGGAAGGTTGCTTAGACATTGGCCCTTCATAAGCACAACTCTGAAAACAGCAATTTCATTTTTCCAGCCTATGAGCTGTATGTTTTAATCTCCTACTAAAGGATGAAACAGAAATGCAGAAGAACCTAAAAAAACCCCCTGGTTTTAAGTGATTTCCGTTAGGAATCTCTAAACGGAATGCTCAAGTCAGAGCAATGAAGCAATACTAAAGAGGATTCTGTTCCTTGGATGTTAATTCTTGTGTTACTCATACCCCAAGGAAGAACAGAGCTCTGCATATGTTGGTCGTCTCTCTGCACACTGAGAAAGAAATTTTTGTTACGACACTTGTTTGTTTACACTCTACTTCCAGGGAATAATACTGACCTATAGTTAAAATATTTGAAAGTGTAAAACTTAATCTAATTCAAGTTTTTTTTCAGTTTTTCTTAATTACTTATATATGTACTATTCACCATGGCATAATGGTTACTGTTTTGAACACTTAGTTTTGATCCAAATGAAATCCTTATTAATTAATTAATTAATCCTTTACTTGAAGTAAAAGGCCTTAACACTTCTTTCTTAGGAGATTGTACATGGAGAACTTGCAAAAATGCTTGTTTAAATTACTTGGCTTTTAACAAAGAACTGTTTTGTGTTGCAGAAATATTTGGGATGGCAGTATAGTTGTGGAGAGAGTTTTCAAGAGTGGCAGTCGAGAAGTTGTTGCAGTATGTAAAAGATTATTCTCTGTCCTTAAGAGTTTCTTATACTATTTGTCTTAATTTCTTTTTAACTTCTGAAATCTTTTTAAACTTCAGTTACACACTGTTAAGGTACAACAACTGTCATTGTCATGTCAGTGTTTTCTTAAGTGCTAAGCTCTTAACTAAGAATCTGTTGTCTTTTTGAGCTATTAAATTGAGCGTTGCTTTTTAAGAAACCTAACGATTTAATCTCTTCTGTTAATTGGCAATTTCTGTGTTTACTGATGGCCCTTCCTTCATACCTCTCTACACAAACCCTAAAAATAAAATGCTTTAGCAAGTTGGGATTGTCATTGACGTTATGATGGATTTCTTTTTTTTCCTATAGCTGCATATAACTTCCATTTTTCTCACTAACACCTTGCTGTTTACCTTTTTGTCCATTATCAAAATAACAAAATCTTTTCTGACTGTGACTTAATAGAATCCTGAACTGGGTAATTTCAGCACTGCAGATTAACTGCTACATGAGCTTTCCTCCTCCTACCTCCTAAGGTAACTGGGAGACCCTGGAAGACGTTGGCAGCTATACTGTGTCTTAGCAATGCTCAATCATTGTTCTAGTCTAGAGTTGGAAATAGCAAAGTGTAGCTGTTTTAGTTATCAGAGGGGCAAAGGATGTAGCATCTTGAATACTGTGTATCTTCAGAGGACGCCTGCCTTTTCAGACATGTGCCCCTTCAATGAATGTGGTAATGTTGTGTTCTAGTGATCCATTGCTTTTACACTATTTATTTGATTTATCCTCTTATTTGGTTTTTTTAGTGGCATTAGCTTAAAATTGAAAATTTTGGAAAAAAGGTGTGAAAACTCAGCTTTCTGTAAAGAAGTTTACTTTCTTTTGCAGATAGAAAGCAGTGTTCCATCCCGTGTGCTGGAATGTGTGCTACAAGATCTAAAAGGTTTACAAGAGTTCCTGGATAGAAATTCACAGTTTGCTACAGTAGGAGCCCTTGGAAACCCAAGGTATTATTAATTGCACTAAATATACTAATAATATTCTTATACTAATTTATACTATTTTTATACTAAATTTACTGCTGGTATTTAATGTCCAGCTTTTGAAAAGCTATACCATACCTGCCTACGTTGAGTTGAATTATTTGTATGTTCTCCAGATTCAACTATACAAATGTTAAAAATGAGTTGTTAGATTCATCTTAAAAAGATTCAGCATTTGTGTTCATGTTAGCGCTTTTTTTTTTTTTTTTTTTGAATTGCAGTTTTAGCACACCAGCCAATCTTCAACAGAGACTTTTAGGTTTTATGAGGCCTGATGGTGGAAGTTCTCAGCAAGTTCAACAAGAACTTCAAAGGAAATATCATGGTATGTAGTGACTTCTGAGCTGGAAGTGTCAGGGAATGGTGCACTTGGATGCCCCCCTTTTCACTTTTTTTGTGAAATCCTTTGGATAAAAGGGCCCTTTTTCCACGCTGGTGTTTTGCACACTTATCTGTATCCTTTCTTTTCTTCCTAATGTTCTCCATAATTCATAAATTTGTTTAATCTTCTCACTACAGTACTTAGTAGTTGCACATCCATTTGGATTTTTGGGATAGCAATTGCTTAGCAGTTAGTTTTTTATGAGACAAGTGAGCACGATGTCCTATTAAAAGAAATACCATAGTGCAAGTTGCCAAAAGTAAAGTCACTGAAATGTCTGCACAACTTTGTTTAGAAATATCAGGTCTGTCACACAGCCCATTTAAATTCATGTCCTCCTATAGTGCAACTTTTGCCCAGCACTTGCAGGCAAGTTGGGAAGTGTGGCTGCTGTGTATGTGCAACTGAAGATGGTCCGTGTGAGTATAATCCTGGGTTTTCAATAATAATGTAAACACTTTTTAAGTCATTATGTAGGATTTGGCAGACATTTAATAACTATATCTTTCATTTTATTCTTTACAAAGCTTGTAAACCCTTTTGGATTGCTAAGTAACAGAGTGTACTTATTGCTTACTCATTTGTGGACAGAAAGGACTCGAAAGACATAAATTATTGCAATTATTTTCCACCCATGTTATAAATATGAACATATTATCCTTTCAGTTAATATAGTACGTGTCAGTTTTGAATGTTACTAGTTTTAGGAATAGTTGTTGCTTAGAGATAGTACAGACAGTGTTTACCACAGCTGTAATTGTAACTATTCTCTGTACAAGTAAATACAGATAACCAAACAAAAAGGGAATGTGTATGGGTTTCTTTTCAATGCTTTTATGTTCATCATATATATGGGTATATGTAATAGCTATTTATGAAAAAAATAGGCAAAAATTTAAGACCAATGTGTAAATCTAGTGCATTCTCAGGAAAACACTACATTTTTATAAAATACTCTTCCTATGTTGCATGTTTTGAAGTAAATGTTAACAGATGGTATTTGTTTTGGGGAAATGTTAACGTGGCACTTATGTCCCAAGGGCGTTAGACAGCATTAATCAAGAACGGGAGACAAAATAAATTAGAAACTTTAGGAGATTGTTGCTGTAACAGTTAAAAAATTGCCATGCTAATTTGAAACATTTAGAGCAGTTATTTGCCGGCAATCTCTTTTTTAGCTGAGGCACAGCTCACTGAGAAGACCTCACTTCAAGGCATCCAACAGCTTGTTCGCAAAACCTGTCAGGCATTGGCTTTGTGGAAGTTGCTATGTGAGCACCAATTCAGTGTTGCTGTTGGTGAGCTTCAGAAGGTAAGATCTAGATTATATAACTTTAGTTTGATTGTACTAATCATCTGAATTTCCTTTGCTAGTGAAGTATTCCCAAAGGACTATTATTTAGATCCCTTAAGAAACAAATCAGGAATTTTAAATCACATACAGATTTTTATTCAGATTGCAGGTATTTAAGACACTGACATCTAATATTGATCTAATAATCCAATTTTATGAAATTGGAAGTGCCACTTGCAAGAAATTATGTTTTATTGATGGTTAATAATGAGTCTGATTTTATAATTTACTGTATTTTCACCCTTCACCCTAAACACATTCTAGGAAGTGTGCTAAAAAGAATAGACCAATGTTTTCCAGCCAAGTTGAATTCACTCTTTGCTGTAGTTTTGTTGGACTTTTGAGAGCAGTAGGGTAGTAGTGTCTTTGCACTTCTGTATAAGTAGGGCTTCAGAACATACCACAGAACACATGAGGCTGGAAGTAACCACTGGAGATTCTGTCCATTCTCTAAGCAGTGTCAACTACAGCAGGTTGCCAAAGACTAGAGATAATAAAATCTTTCCTGGACACCAAGATGGAAACTCTGTGGTGTCTCGAGGCAGTCTGTTGTAGTGTTAAACCACCTTTAGAGTAAAGAAGGTTTATATTCAGGTGTAATTTCTTTGGCTTCAGCTTTTGACCAATGTGTAGTGTCTTATTAATGTGCACCACTGAGAAAAGTCTGACTCTGCTGCCTTTACACCTTTCCAAAAATATTAGTAAGGTTCCACATACTGCTCCTTGAGCCTCCAGGCTAAACTAGCCCAGTTCTTTCAGCCTCTCCCAGATTGTAAAGAAGGAAACTTGCAGAACTGTGGGTGCTACTGCTGCACGCCCTTTGCTAATGTCAAATTTGCATCCAACCCTTGAAAGAGCTATTAATTGGAATACTAGGCATTCTGTCCTATAACATGATACAAAAATAGATTATTTGAGAAGTTGTATTCTTTGTCCATAAGAAGAATTATTTTCAAACCTCACAGATGCACACACAGAAGCTGTAATTCTTGATGCTGTTGCATTGTGGAGCTTTGGACATCTTTTATCTTGTGTTGAACAAGGAGTTAATTAACAATTAAAATATTTTCCTGTCTTCAATATATTTAGAGTTTTTGTTACAGTGTGATCATGTTCTTTGATCATCTGTAGACACTATGTAGACTCTACTTGCAAGTGTATGTGAACAGATATTCCTTATAAACACAAAATAACCTTCAATATAATTTAATTTTAAAAAGCATAAAGAATGCAGACCTTAATTTTTCAACTCTTTGTTTTATAGCATCTGTCATTTTTTTGTATGTGACAGTAAGAAGGTTCCTATTCTTAAACACTGTGACATGCTCACTTTATAGGGTGTGCATTCTGGCAGCACTCGGTGAAGTAAGGGGAACTGCCAATTCCAGTCTTACTTGCAGAGATCTGAAATAGAGGTGACACATAGAGAAGACGGCAGAGGAAATTCACTAAGAGGAGTTCTCATTGTCCTTAGGCATCTAGGGATCTTGTGCTTTCATCAATAGGCCTTCCTTTGCTATTTCAGTTTTACTATGTAATGTTGTTGTGGTTAGATGACTTTTTGATATATATAGAAATTTCCCCATTTCTGGTGGCAGAGGGAGGGTGAGAGCTCAGCCCATATGTGCCAAAGCTGCTGGTGCCATGGGAGCAGTGGCACTGGCAACAGACTCCAGGAGTTTCTGGCTGTGCAGCGGCATCTCAGGAATAGAACTGGAACTGGGCTGTGCTGAGCCTGTTTGCTCTCTCTGGATCCTACACCAAGCTATGTGGACATGCAGGGACGGGACTCTGTTTTTGGGTTTTTTTTTTGACTGGAACACTGCTGAGACCTCATCTGCCCACAGCCCTGCTTGAGATGCTCTTGGCACAAGTCACATCTGCCATCTTCTTTGTGGCAGCTGCTGTCACGAAGCTGGAGTGAAATGACAAAATGAGGGGGTTCTTTGTTGTAGAGTGGCTTTCTTCTCTTATTGCTATAGTTCATTGTTCATTTATGTGTATATGTATAGTTAAAAATATATATTTATTTTGAGATGTCCTCCCTTCCCTAGATATTTGTGCCTTTGTTTTGCTTAAGGTTTAAAATCATGTATTTGTCTTTAAACCAAGACAAATGTGTGTGTTAAATTATATATTCCTGTGCTGTGTTCTTCAGTCATTGAAGTTTTTGTATGTTTTTAGTAACTGCAAACTGTTTGTAGCAACAGAAAAAAGAAAAGATTCAGTAAACTATGCCATCTGTTTTAGGAACTTCAAGAACAGCTAAAGATTACTGCTTTTAAAGACTTGGTGATTAGAGACAGAGAGTTGACTGGAGCACTCATTGCTTCTCTCATAAACTGTTACATCAGAGATAATGCTGCTGTAGATGGCATCATTGCCCATTTGCAAGATATCTGTCCTCTTCTTTATAGCACTGATGATGCCGTGTGTTCCAAGGTATGTGCACTTCCAGTTTTTACAGCACCAAAACACAACTTTAGAACATGTTATGGTGAAGTAGTTTGGGCAGCTTGGAAGTCATTATGCTCAAATATTTTTCAGAAATGTAAGAAATGAAGGCAAGTCATGGACATATTTGTGTCTTTTAGTTGATGAACGCTGAACATGACATGAAAATTATTTGAAGCATTTGCAGTGATTTGTAATGCTCTTAGAATCTCTGTCTAATCTGATGTCTTTCTTCTTTATGTTGATACAATGTTTTCTTGTTCATCTTTCCTCAGCATAGTGTCTTGATTTTTGTTTGTTACATAGTTTAAGGGGACATATGAAAGATGATTGCATTTGAGACCTTTGGTCTTTAAAGCTTTTCAAATATATTTGAAATGCGTAACTGGTGATGAAAGAATGGGGAACCAATTGATTAACTCTGCAGCCCTTCCTCTACTGCTATTATAGCCTTTCTGCTGGAAATTAGTGACCAGAGGATGCTTTTGAGAGATGATATTTCTACTGTTTTAGCTTTGAAGTTTGGAATAAATAACTCATTGATGGTATCCAAGATCTCTTCATGACGTGCTCATGTGAATGATTTCCATTTTCCCATGATTTATGTCTAGGCAAATGAACTTCTTCAGCGGTCTCGACAGGCTCAGAGCAAAATGGAAAAAGAGAAGATGCTGAGAGAGTCACTGAAAGAGTACCAGAAGATCAGCAATCAAGTAGATCTTGCTAATGTTTGTGCACAATATAGGCAGGGTGAGAGCCAGTCACTGATCATGTTCTGTTAAATAGTTTCTGTAGTATCCTTTCATGCCATCTTTTCTGTTTGGTTTGTTTACTAGCTTTTGCTCACATTTTATGGTGTGTTACCTTAAACAGTTGGGTAATGAGTCTTACAATTAAAATGTGCCAGCCTGTTCTTTAAAAGCCTTTCTAGATTTCACCAAACAGTCGACAAAACCATTTCCCTATTACAATATTCTTATGCACTTACTTCATATTGCAGTGTTCATTTGTTTCATACACGTGATAAAAATATTTTTAGGAAGATTGTTGGGCTGTATATAAGCAAATGGTTTCAGGTAAGGTTTTATACCAAATACACTTTTTGAAAGATGCTTATAAGTTCTGTTTAGTTCAATGGAAGACAGTACATAATTTAAATACATTTTATTGTTGCAACAGTCAAGATTTGTGCCTCTGTACGGTATTATAAATTATATGGGACACTCTGAGTTGACTTCTTATTTCATTTCAAACTTCCATTTATAAATCCCACAGGTTAGGTACAGGTGTAAACCCATATATGATACAGACCAGAGTGAATAGTGTTGGGGTATTTTTGCTTACTAAGATGAGAAGTATTTGATGTCACTTACCATTTTATTGTAGATTTAATAAAATAATGACCAGTGATATTTGTTTTGATTTTTCCTAGTGCGTTTCTATGAGGGTGTAGTAGAACTTTCCCTTACAGCTGCTGAGAAGAAAGATCCCCAAGGTCTTGGCCTTCATTTCTATAAAAATGGAGAACCAGAAGAGGATGTTGTTGGACTCCAAGCTTTTCAGGAGAGGCAAGTTTTCAGGATAATTTGTTTGCATTATATGGAGTGCTTTTTCCCAGTGACTGGAAAATAAGCTCTTTAAGGGAATATATGTAGGGCAATAACAAACATTTTATGATAACACAAAAACGTTTATAGTGTGTCCCTTATGTTTTCCCCTTGATTGTGATAAATATTGCACTAGCTTAATCAAAGGATAAAATTATAGATGCAGAAAACATTGTGATCTGAGTATGACAGAAATACTTGTTAGAAAGGTAAATGAGAACAAACCAGATTGCAGATTATTGGCAGCTAGTTGTCACAATCTTTTTCAATTTTACTAACTGTCTGCAAAGTCATACAAAAATGACACTTGAGTCTTTCATAGACAGTTGCAATGCAAATTATAAGACTTCTTTTTGCTCTTTTTACAGATTGAACAGCTACAAGTGTATCACTGACACCCTTCAAGAGTTAGTGAATCAAAGTAAAGCTGCTCCTCAGTCTCCCAGTGTACCCAAAAAGCCAGGTCCTCCAGTGCTCTCATCTGACCCCAACATGCTAAGCAATGAAGAAGCAGGACACCATGTAAGAAACTCACAACAAAGTCATGGCTGCACTCCAAAAAACAGTGTAATTTGAAGGGGTTTATAATTTATCATTTTAATAAAATGATGGAATACTTTAGCAAAGTGAAGATTTGTCATGGATTGGCTTCTCTATACTGTTGGCTTTATATATATTGCATCCATGGAAACAATGACATGCAAGTAACATGAACCTCATTATTGTTGCATAGCGCTTAATACAATGTAACCACTTCTGGAGTAACACCCCTGGCCTTTTCTTCCCTTAGTTTGAACAAATGTTAAAGTTGGCTCAGCGTTCAACAGATGAACTCTTCAGTATTGCACTTTACAATTGGTTGATACAAGCTGACTTGGCAGACAAACTGTTACAGGTGAGCTCAACAAACTAGAAGAATTAACTAGTAATGGTTGTGCTTTAAAAAAAACAAACAACAAGGAAGAGCAAGAGTATAAATGTTGTCTTTGTGACAACTCCAGGTTACTGCCCCCTTTTTGGAACCCTACCTGGTGCGGATGACCAAGATTGACCAAAACAAAGTTCGCTATATGGATTTACTGTGGAGATACTTTGAGAAGAACAGAAATTTCAGTAATGCAGCCAGAGTCTTGGCTAAGTTGGCTGACCTGCATAGGTATGGATTATATGAAATTTATTGCATAGATTGAGGTAATTAGGGAAAAAGCAAACAATCTAAAATCAAAACCTGTGTATTTTAAGAAACCGCCAGGGACAAGAAAGGTCCAATGCCCAGCAAGGTTTTCTAAAAAAATTTTAAATTAATGGATTATGGTGGTTTCAAATTCAGACAGTTACTGGAATCAGATTGAGAATGGATTGAGAAGTACATTAGAACTGAGCCTGGAACAAAGATGAGGTTACATAGTTGGACCATTTCCTGATTTAGTAAAATTGGGAAAAGCCACACACTGATTCTCAGGGTCTAGTTAAAATAGAAACTAATCCTCAAATAATTATATTAGGTACCCATTTTAATTTGAATATTTGTTTTGCAGCACAGAAATTTCTCTTCAGCAGCGTCTCGAATACATTGCACGTGCCATTTTGAGTGCCAAAAGTTCCACTGCCATATCCTCAATAGCTGCAGATGGTGAATTCCTACATGAACTAGAAGAGAAAATGGAAGTAAGAAAAAATAACCTAAGCTACATTGTAAATGCATTAGGTCACTTTGTCTCATTGGCACATGTGGTTTTTATTACTGTTCTGTAGAAACAAATTTCTGCTCTTTCTTCCTTACATGGTGAAGTTACACAGTTGATAATGGACTCAGTGGTGTTAAAGCAGTATTATTTCTGCATTCAAATAAGATGAAGTTAATTCTGGCTGTATTCTTAAGCTTTGATTCAATTAATTCAATCTTGAAATCATTGTATTTTCCTCTTTAAACAAGGTTGCAAGAATCCAGCTTCAAATACAAGAAACATTACAGCGGCAGTATTCCCATCATACCTCAGTGCAAGATGCAATTTCCCAGCTTGATGCTGAATTGATGGATTTAACCAAGGTGATTAAAATTTCCCTGTGTTAAAATTCAATTTATCAAATTTTGTGTGTGTGGGGGAAAAAGTCTTTTGCCAAGAATGATCTTATGCTGACTAGGAAAAGTAATAGTTTGGGATTCCTGATCTCAGAGTGTTATCCTATGTGGTCATTTTCTGTACTTTGATAGTCTTTCAGTCTTTAGTATTTCAGTTTCTTTCATGTGTTTATCTTCTTTAAGACTTAGATTTCTTCATTTGTTGGGAAAATTGTTGGAAAATTAACAGCTGCAATTTTAACTTCATATAAAATTTGGGATTGTTTTTAAGAAGTGAAACTATGACAAAAATGGTTTAGTGATTGACAACAGTTACTTAAGTTGCACCTTTACTAATGTCTAGCACACAAAATAAATAACAGCTGATTTTAAAAATTTCCTTTTTATCCTACATGAAATGTAAAACCTAGTAATTTTTCTTTCAGCTGTATGGAGAATTTGCTGACCCTTTTAAGCTCTCAGAGTGCAAGCTTGCAATTATACATTGTGCAGGTCATTCTGATCCTATCTTGGTACAAACTCTCTGGCAAGAAATCATTGAGAAAGGTAGGTGGCAGAAGCTAGGACTACAGTAAAATGATACAGTTAAAGCTTTTAAGATTGATTGTGCTACTCTTATGCTGTCCGACTGAGATGCATCTTTTCTGGACTATTCTGTAATTCATAAGCATAGTTAACTAGTAAACCATTAATGCTATTACCTTTGGTCTGTGTGCCTAAAGGACAGAAAAGTGGTAATGCTACATATATATTCCAGCACATTGTTTATATGTTATTAATTATCACATTCCAGATAACTTTAAAATGTTGGTTTCTGCCATGATGCCATTGTATGTGGATTTCAGAATACCTGTGAAATTCTGACTGAAGTCTTCACCATTAGGAAATTCTCAGGGAATTCAGTATTAATAATGTTGACAGGAGTGGAAGTGTAAGGGTTATGTCCATTTAAAGAGAAGCTGAGTAGTGGGAACAGCTCTGCAAACTTGGCCATTTAGCTGTGACAATCTGCCTCATCCTTTACCATGAGTTAGTAATTGACTCCTTCCTCCTGTTGGTGCTTGTTTGTTTCTTTTCCCCTTGTATTTTGGGCTGAAGCTTGCCATTGTACAAACAACATTGATAGGGATTTGAGAGAAAACCCGTGTGGTAGTGGACTTCCTGTAGGATTTTGGGATGCATTTTGTTTGGTTGTGTTTTAAGTAGATTTGCATGGAATTTCAAGGAAACAGAAAAATCTATGAAATAACATGCATGCGCACCAGAAAAATCACTTCTATGTGTTGATTTTACATTGACAATAGTGTAAGATTTTGATGCAAATTGAAGTACCTCAGTGTTGTTCTGTATTAATGTGGAACATTTCCTGAAGTTCTCTCTAAATGTTTTCTTTTCACTTTCAGAGTTGAGTGATAGTGTGTCTCTGAGTCCTGCAGACAGAATGCAAGCCCTTTGTCTGAAGTTGGCATTGCTTGGAAAGATATATGCTGGCACACCACGTTACTTTCCTTTAGGCAAGTAGTTTAGCCTCCATAATGAAGAAACAACACCTCATGTGAATGAGTCTTAGCTTTCTTTTTAGCTTCTTTCAAGCTAAGAAATGTCTCTTTAGTTTTTAATCTAAAAGGAAACGGGAAGTAAATGAAGTTTAGAAGGCAACAACAGTTATTTTTGGATGGCTGTGCAGATCCCATTTTAAAGAGAAAGTTTGTTTGTATCAAGATATAAAGTTAAAATGTGTATGTACACATAGCAGATTTTAGGCAACCATATTCATGTACTGTGTCTTGAAATATCTGCTGCTGTCTGAAGGGGCAGATTCTAAATACTGTTTTCAGGAGATTTCTGGATCCTTATTGAAGTTTCTTTCTGCTTTGGAGATGCACACATTATGAAAACTTGGTATTACATAAAAACCTGGAAAATTTATTGTTCAGCACTGAATCTTTTATAATACTAAAATACTGTGCAACAACATTCGTTATGAACATTTACTGCTGAACAAAACATTGTTAATTGTTATTGATACTTAAACACGATCAAAGCTTCTAGTAATGTTGCTGGCTGTTTCAAAATATGTAATGTTAGTATGTGTTTTCTGCTGCAACACAGAGTAGTTGTGTGGCAAAACTGTAACAAACTAGATAGTATGAGTAATCCCTGCCATGCGGGGCTGATAGCCTAATATTGTCCTGGAATGCATAGCCTTCCATCAGAGCAGGCTGGAGGAACCTGTTCCATGTGCTTCACAGGAGAAAGGTACTCTGTGGAAGAAAGTAGCTTACTCGAGGTTAATTTGTCTTTTAAACACCTTTACTTCATAGACTTTTATTAATAAGTTGGAATCTAAACATTAGCTTTTTTTTGTCCTCCAGATTTTTTAGTGCAGTTTCTAGAGCAACAGGTCTGCACTTTGAACTGGGATGTAGGTTTTGTAACATATACCATGCAAGAAATTGGAGTGTCAATGCAAAGGCTGCTTGAAGTATATGACCAGCTGTTTAAAGCACGGGTAAGGAAAATAGCACAAAATAAAAATTCTGTTTTCAACTATTATCAAGGTCTGTCTTTAGTGGGAAACGTAAAATAATGTAAGGTGGGATATAGCAAAATACAGTGTTCATAGTTTTGCTTTCTTTGCTTCAAGAGTGTTAAAGCTGCGTTTTCCCCCCCATTGATTTTATTCAATTCTAGATCATGAGAAAATTTGCTAGTTCTTTTACTTCACCTAGAGCTGATTTAGGAGGAAATAGGATTAAAATTCTCATGTTGCAGAAAGAAAACCATATATTGGATATATTAATTTTGTTTCCTAATAATGATTAAAATTTTCTATATGACTGCATTATATCTGATCCACTGATTAAATAAACAAAGAAAATTGATTTCCTTCTTTTTATCTAGGTTTCTAGGAATTCTCTAAAATCTTTACAGAATATTTGGTAATGGAAAACTGAGTTAAATTCATGTATATTTTAGCACTTAAATCAAAATATTACTTAAAGATAGACTTAATATCGATTAAGATAGAATTCACATTTACTTTATGGTTTTGATACAGTGAATAAATAATTACCACAGCTGGCAATTTGTGTATGTAACACGTACTTTTTTTTTTTTCTTGTCTCATTAATGTTTGTCCTTAATATTCTGGATTTTTCTTTCAGGACCCGTATTGGAACAGAATGAAGAAGCCTTTACACCTCTTAGAATGTATTCACGTGTTGCTATCGGGATATGTACAGGATCCAAGCAGAGTAGTTATGAGGTAAGAAGGGCAACTATATCCTAATGAAAAGTTAAAGATATAAAATACCCTAAAATGCTTCAAGGATCTCCAATCTTTTCTTCTTTTCTTGTGGGTAAATTTAGTAGCTCATTCCTAGCAGTGATTACTGATACTCTCCATTCAAAATCATTTGGTAGAAGCTTGTAGGGTTCTCCATATATACTGCTCAACAAAGGTAATTTTCTTCACTTCACTGAAGATCTATGGGAAACCAAGAGGATTACTTTGTAAATTTTGGCAACATACTTCAGGTAGTAGAACAGAAAAATTTGAGGCAGTGGGGGAAAATGAGAAATGGGCATTTTGTGAATGGAACAGTGAACTGTTTCATGTAGAAATTTCCAGAAAAACTCAGAGTTTCCAAAAAGAGAAGTCTAAATATTAGGATAGATCTTCCCATATTGTTCTAGCAAAAATAATAGCTAAGTACTTGAGTAAGTTGCTATCATCTCTTGCTTTGAAAAATTTTGTTTGAATTTTGTTTTGTTTCAGTCAGTGCTATCTTGTCTCAAAAACAGTGAACAAAACTAGGCAAATTCTTTGTAACTGTTCTAAACATAAATATTTCTGATTGTTTTGAAAACATACATGTTCACATATCGTTTACTTCTATCTTTTCTGACTTTACTGGTCTTTTATGGCTGGCTGATTTAAAACTCTTAATTTATTAAAACTTTAGGGAATGTTGTTTAATTTTAGTATATACTTAGTTGTTAATACCCAAGTTGTGATTTGATTCTAACTTAAGGTATTTAAATTGCTATCTAAATTAATAACTTACACATTGACTGTATTCATGTCCAAAGTAGTATCTAAATATTCAACTAAATATTTTACATTGGTGTTAGCTGTACCTTGTTTTACAGTTTGTTTTTTAATGTCAGATAAATATAGTTTATTTTCCCATTATGCCTTAATCACAAGTGTTAGATTTCAAAAATAAATTTGTCTAATAGATAATTAACATGCTAAAAGTAGCTGACAGATGTCTTGCTGATATGTAACTCCTTTAAAACTCAAAGAATGATCACTTTCAGATGCAGGAACAAGCAGGATCTCATTATTATTATGTGTTCTCTTTACAGGCGACGATTCACAAATGTTTGCTTGGATGCTGTCAGTTGTTACCTGGTTGAACTTCAGTCTATGAGCCCGACACTTATGGTGCAGACAACTATTGGGAATTTTAAATCTCTGCAGGCTAAGTTAGAACGGCTTCACTGATTGACTAATACAATAACAAAATCATTAGTGCCGGTAATATAAACTGAAATAAAGATATCTGCACTGAATCTCTGAAAGAACAATTCCTCAGGAAAAAATCCTGGGAAAGTTGTTTCTCCTGATGCAGTTACCAATTGTGTGGCCTGTATTCATGCTATTCTAAAGGTATCTACAAATTGTAGAATGTAAATGTGACAAATGGAGTTTCTTTTACTACTACCAGCTTTTCTAACAACAGATAGACTTTTTGATACTGTTGAAATAAAATACATTATTTCATCTTTGCCTTGGGGATTAAGAATATTTGGAAAATATTTAAGTTAAAACAAAGAAATGGGGAAAGCCAGGATGCAAAATCTACTTGATATCTGTTCTAGAATTATCAAAACAAGAAGTGACAACTGTAGAAGGCAAAATAATGATTAAAAAGTGCATGTTGGTGAGTCAGGTTGTAAACGTGGTCATACCAGGGAGAAATGATGCAATCATAACAAAGATCATTATTATTTTGTAACTGTCACTTTAAATACAGCCTGCTTCTGTAAGTGGAATGTTTGGGATGAATTTGCAGAAATTGGCAATTAATTTGTTTTGGTAGCGAAAGAACAGTGTTAAAGCCCAACAATTTATTTTCCCTATTCATTTTTAATAATATGCTGTATCACTTAAAATCAAATAAAGAAGTCAAGAAACCACTTCTGTCTATTTTCATTACATGCACACAAACACCAAATTGTGTATTCCTAGCATCCCCTCCCTCACCTGCTGACCATGCTGCTTTGGATGCAGCCCAGGACACGTTTGGCTTTCTGGCCTGTGAGTTCACATGGCCAGGTCATGTCCAGCCTCTGACCCACCAGCACCCACAAGTCCTTCTCATCAGGTTTGCTCTCAATCTGTTCATCCCCCAGCTTGTGTTGATTGTGGGAGTTGCCCTGATCCAGGGGCAGCATCTTGCACTTGGTCTTGTTAAACAGCATGGGATTTCCATGGACCTACTTCTTGAGCTTGTCTAGATCTCTCTGGATGGCATCTCATTCTACAGGTGTATCAAACCAACACCACTCATCTGGGTGTCATCAGCAAACCTACTGAGAGGGCACTCGATCCAGTTGTCCTTGTCACACTGGAAGTATTAAATAACACTGGTCACAGTACAGACCCCGGAGGGAAACTGCTTGTCACTGATGTCCATTGGGACTCTGAGCCATTGACCACCCCCCTCTGGATGTAACTTTCTTATCCATCTTAACAACTCAGGTGTGAAATCCATTTCTCTCCAATGTCAAAGGCTTTACAGAAGTCCATATAAATGATATATGTAGCCCTTCTTTTGTCCACCGATGTAGTCACTGCATCACAGAAGGCCACTGGGTTGGGCAGGCAGGACTTGCCCCTGATGAAGCCGTGCTAGTTGTCTCTAATCACTTCCCTGTCCTCCATCTGCCTTAGCACAGCTTCCAGGTCTGTTCCATGATCTTCCCAGGCTCAGAGGTGAGGCTGGCAGATCTGTAGTTCCCAGGGTTCTCCATTCTACTGTTTTTTTAAGATGAATACAAATTTCCCTTCTTCCAGCACCTGGGACTTCACCTGACTGCCTTGGCTTTTCATATATCATGGAGAGCAGCTTGATAAACTACATCAGCCAATTTCCTCAGGAATTGGGAAGGCATCTCATTTGGTCTCTTGTATATTCAGGTTCCTCAGGTGGGTCATAAACCTGATCGTCTCTTACAATGTGAAGCACTTTGCTCTCCCAGTTCCCATCCTGCTTGCTATCCATCTGAGAGGTGTGGGGAAGAGATTTCTATTGAAAGCTGAGGCAAAAAGGTTGTTGAGTACCTAGCCTTCGTCCTCATCTATTGTCACCAGTTTTCCAATATTGTTTACTGGGGGGTTGCACCTTCTTTGACCTTCCTTTTCTAGTTAACATACCTGTAGAAGCCCTTTCTGTTATTCTTTGTGTCCCTTGTCAAGGTTCAGTTCCATCGTCCCCATATAACCAGGTTTCTTCCCAGGTTTCCTGTCTTAGTTTCTACTGTCTGCATTTGCTTCTTTCCTTTTAGTCTGGCCAGCACTTCTCTGTTCTGTGATGCTGTTTTCTTGTCTTCTTTGCCCAATTTCTTGCTCCTGGGGATTGCTAGTTCTACAGTCTTCCTTATGGAAAACAATCTATTACCAGAGGCTGGTTATAATCCATTGTCCCCGGAGTAATGGGCCCAGCATGCTTCCACTACTCCACACTGCTCCTCTCTGCCTCTAGAGGACATGGGACCCCCACCAAAGGGGTCCAGAAAAGGGGAATGAAAAGTATTGGAGAGTGTGAGCATCACTCACGTGCCAGGTGAGGGCTATACAGAGCCTTTACTACAAGATTTGATTGCTCCAAAATTGTGCTTTAAGAACACTTCTTTGAACTACCATGTACATGCTGATGATTTTAAGCCTAAGAAAACACTCAGTGAAGTAATCTATATCTTTTTTACTTCTTTAGATCAAAATAGAGGTGAAATATTAGATTTTCTCCTTTGTCAGCGTCAAAATCTCCTTACAAAGTATAGAAACGAAAGAAATCCTGTGTGTCCTGGGAAAATGATTTGCATCTTTCCATACAAAATACACTATGCTTAAGGGTTAAGTTTTCACAACAACACTGTCCTATATATTTACCCTGGTCTTGTTAGTGCAGTTCTCTTCAAGGTCTTGCCTGACATATTTAACTAAATCTCAATATTTGCATGAAAGCATGATGTGTTCAGCTATACTCTAATCTACAGAAGCAGATTTCTGTGTTCAGATCTGGAGAAATAACTGGAAAGTTTGGAACAGGCACAAGTCACAGATCTGAGGTTTACTTCTTCTGATTCTTTTTTCTCCAGTTATTAGAATAAGGATGCCTCTGGCAGCATAAGTTTATTAAAGTATTTCAAAGTGTATCACAAATTACCCCTGATACTTTTCAGATGAGCAGCAGGCAATTACAGTGTAGACGTTACCGTTTGTTTTCATAACATTTGTTCTGCTCTCAGATGGAGAAAGAGTGTATTCTGTTTCCCTATTTAAATCTGGAGGGATGTGGAAAACAGATCAGAAAACAGGGAGGCATTAACAGAGTGGTGACCTGTTGGTCAGGATGAGGGTTGCAGTTCTGACGAAGTAATGATCAAAGTCTTGTCAAGAGTGGCAGTCACAGTTGTGTTCCTCCTCTAGAGTGGTATGCTCATGCTCAGGTGGGAATACCCGGTACCTCCCCCAGCGTGAGGAATTTCACAATGGGTGGTTTAACTCTGTGAGTCATGGGATATTTTTGGACTCTGATGGCCTAGGTCCTTGCAACTAACTGCCTGTTGTGCCAGTCCATTATGGCCCATTAGCAGAGAGGATCCCTCCAGCTGGGTGAGAAGGTGCTAATGCCCTCTCCGAGGGGAGTTATCACAGATGAGTCACCAGTGTGAAACTTTGTCTCAGCTGAAACCAGGACCACCAAACTTCCAATAATTCCTGTACTGGATAGAGAATACTGACCGGTTTCAGCTGTCTCTTACTGACATTCATCTCTCTCATCTCCAAATACTGATGCAGATCCTCTGCCATGGAGCCACAGCACTGTGCCCACTTGCCTGTGGACTGTCACCACAGGCAGTTTTCATCAGGTCTCCATGTCAGTCTTGTACATGTGTAGTGATTTGACCCTGTCTGGATGCCAGGAACCCACTAAAGCCATTCTCTCACCTCTGCAAATGGGCAGAGGAGAGAAATTTATAACGAAGGGTTTCATGAGTTGAGATAGTGAGAGATCTCTCATGGGCAAAACAGACTCCAAGTAGGGATATTAGTTGAATTTATTGCAAACAGAATCACAGCTTAAGAATGAGAAGCAAAATAAATCTTCAAGACACCTTCTCCCCACATCCCCTAGTCCCAAGTTCTACCTCCTATTCCAGCAGTGCAGGGAGATGGGGAATAAGGGTTACAGTGAGTTGTTGTTTTTGCTGCTGCTCAGAGAGAGGAGTCCCTCCCCTGCTTCCCATGGGATCCCTTCCCGTTGGAGACAGTCCTTCACAAACTGCAAGTCCATCCCATGGGCAACAGTTCTTCACACACTACTGTTACATGTGTAACGTTCCACAGGGTGCAGTCCTTCAGGCACAGACTGCTCCAGTGTGGGTCCCCCACAGGCCACAAGTTCCACCAGGAAAATCCTGCTCAAGCGTAGGCTCCTCTCCCCATGGGTCAGCGGGTCCCTGTCAGGACCCTCTTCTAACATGGGCCTCATGGCCTTCTTCCATCATCCACCGGCTCTGGCGTGGGTTCCTCCACGGGCTGCAGGTGGATCTCTGCACCCCTGTGGTCTTCCATGGGTTTCAAGGGCACAGCTGCTCCACTATGATCTTCATTACGGGCTGCAGGGGAACCTCAGCTCTGGTGCCTGGAGCACCTCCTCCTGCTGCACAGACCTTGGTGTCTGCATTGTTCGTATGTTCTCACCCTGCTCTTCTCTGGCAGCCATCTTCATCTAACACTTAAGGGTTTTTTCCTTCCTTCTTAAATATGTTATCTCAGAGGCATTTCTATCACTCCTCATTGTCCTGGCCTTGGCTAGCAGCAGGTCTGGCCTGGAGCCAGCTGGCATTGGTACTGCTGGACATGGAAGAAGCTCCAGCAGCTTCTCAAAGAAGCCTCCCCTGCAGTCCTCGTGCCGCTACCAAAACATGACCACAGCAAACCCAATATGAGACTTCACAGAACCATAGAAAGATTTGATACGGAAAGTACTATAGAGATTGAATAGTTCATCTGCACTGCCACGAGCAAGAACATCTTCAACCAGATCAGCATGCTCAAAGCCCCATCCTACCTGGCCTTGAATGCACCCACAAGTCCTTTGGGTAATGTATGCCAGTGCCTCCCCACTCTCAAAGTAAAGAATTTCTGTCTGACACCTGATCTAAAACTTTTCTCTCTCAATTTAAAACTGTTCTTCCTTGACCTATCACTATACTCCCTTGTAAAAGGTCTCCCCAGAGCCTTCTGCAGGCTGAATGACCCCAGGCGTCAGCCTGTTTTCACAGGAAAGGGGGGGCTCCAGCCCCCTGATCATCGCTGGCCTCCTCTGGACCCGCTCTAACAGGTCCATGTCCTTCCTGAGCTGACGACCGCAGACCTGGAGGCAGAGTTCCTGATGGAGTCTCCGAAGTGCAGACTACACAGGCAGAACCTTCTGCTACCCACACTGCTTTGGACAGAGCCCAGGATGCGGGGGTTGTTTTTCCTGTGCCGCCAGCGGGTTCAGAGACGAAGGGGTAGCGGGCAGCCGCAACCCGAGCCCAGCCCGGGGCAGCAGAGGAAGACCCGCCCTTGTGCGGCGGGACCCTCCCTGCGGGAGCCGCGCGGGCGGGGGCAGCGCTGGGGCGGTGCTGCGGCTGCGCCCTGCGGTGGCCCGGCCCCGGCCGCTGCGGCAGCGCGGGGCGAGGGCGGGGGCGGCGGGGCCGCGGCTGCTCCGGGGCTACGGGGCTGCGGCTCCTCCGGGGCTGCGGCTCTGTCGATTGTGGCCAGTGGGCGTCGCTTTGGGCGCGCAGCACCGCCCGCGGCTCGTGTCCCCGGGGAGCAGTTCGCCTCACGCGCCGTCTCCGCACAAGCGGCGGCGGGTTCCCGTGGAGGCTCCCCCGGCACGGGGCTGATCCCACTCCAGGCCGGGCCTTCCAGGGTCGCCCCCGGCACGGGAGTTGCTGATCTCCTGCCCTGGGAGGACTGCGGGGCGTTCTGCTTGTCTTGTGCGGTTTTAGGTGTGTTGTAGCGCTGTCCTTTGCCTTGCGGCTCCTCTCGGCCGGCACCCGAACAAGCCGGTGATAACCCGCATCGCCCGTGAGCTGCCCGGGCGAAAGTGTAGTTTGGAAGTAGGGGTAAGCCTCGGTTCTGTTTGTGTTCAGCAGGAAGCTGCTATAGTCAAGAGCTGGCGTCTGGATTCCCGCCCTCTGCTCCTACCCCCGCGAAACTGGAACTTCTGCCTTTCCCCTTCTTTCTTTAGTGTCTAGAAAGCCATTATTTGCTTTTCTATATAATGGTTACCTAGACTTTTAATAAGAATGGAGATTAAGCTAGAAGTGCTCGTCTCTACGTGTATCAAGCAAAGAAAACCGTGGCCTCGCATCTCGTGGCTTGGAGAGGTAAGTGCAATTAAGTTACATTTATATAAAATTCTGCAAAGCATAGAGGTTTTAATTATGTAATACTTTCCACTTCCATTTACTTGAGGAGGCTGTGTTTAAAAACACGCCTCTGGAAGTGATTTGAATGCATCTTAAGATTCATTAACAAAAATGATTTGGGGTTTCATGTTATTGACATGAGGCTGGAGATTCAAGACTTCTCAGAGAAACAATGCAGAACATTTAATTTTTCCTCCCAAAAGACCCGTCTCTTATATGGGGCTGTTGTCTTGATAGCTCTAGTTTTTCTTAATTCTTTTTTTTTCTTAATCAGTACATCCTGGGAAATGTGAACAACTCTTTTTCCCTATAGCATCCTGCATCTATTGAAAGAGATGCTTTCTTAGACCTTTTTGACAAAGTGAAACATCTTTTTTTCTTCTCTTCTGTGATTGGAATTTAAGTAGGTGGCAGGTTAAAGCCAGTGGTTTTTTTCTATTGAAATCGATGGCAAATATCTCACTAAACTAAATGCTGTAAGTTAAGATAGGTAGTGTCACATTTTTATCGTTTTTTATCAAGTGGTTTAGTAGAGGGACTTTGAAGAACTTGTTAATAGTAACTGTAAAATTAGTTTCATAGTTTGAAACCTGTGAATCAAAGTCATCATTGCTGTAGGATGATGCTAGATATGATTTTGTAGAGCAGATATGCCAAAGAATGAAGTTAGCATGGTAATTGCAGCTCTTAACATATTATTTTTTTATTTACTATAGTTCTCTTACACTTTTTATGTCTGCATTATTTTGCAGGCTTGTGTAGGAAATAACATTTTAAGGAATTAAATGCTCTTTCATTCTTTCAACAGGAAAAAGAGGCTGTTTTTCTTCTGGATGGTAAACATATAAATGAAATTAACCTGGCATCAGGGAAGACAAAGAAGAAAATCCCTCAGCTGCAGTCATTGTTGAAGAATGTGGTTGTCTTAACGACATCAGGAAATGGTTAAGTATAATATGTTATGTATTATAAGATCGTGTTATTGTATTTGTAACAGTCTAGTACTTTTCAGTTCAGTGCTTCACAATAATATCCTTCAAAACTTCTCTCCCTCAATGAACACAGCTGCTTGGTTAGCAGGAATACTTACAACAGGAGAGCTATTTCTTTGGAATAAAGATCAGGACTTCTTGAAAATTGTGCCAGCAATCGAAGAGTCCAGGAAAGTAGTGGCAGCAGCACAAGGTAGATTTTTTTTTTCAGTTATTCCTATGAAAAGTGGAATAGAGGGAAACTTATTTTCCTTTCATTAAATGTTATTTAGTGAGTAAAGCTGCATTCTCACATTGTTTTGCATGTGTATAATTTGTATGCTTGCTAAACTTTGGCAAATGTCCTTTTTGTCATTTAAATGGTACAAGTATTTGCATTTAATGGTAGTAAATAGTAACTAATTATCAAATACTATGATTTTTTTAATGGTTAGTTTTCAACTGTAGAGAAGCATTCCTGGCTACATTATCAATAGTTTGAATGTACATCTGATATAAACAGTTTAACTTGAAACTTGTTCTATATTTGGGCTTTTATAGCAAATGTAGCTGGAGAGAGTAAAATAAAGGCACATATTAAGCAAATTTAAGTATCAATATTGTCATGTATTGGATCATACCACTGATACAGCTTGTGAAGTGAAGTATTGTACAAGCAATTCTGTCATTTCAGGGAAGATTGGCAGTGCGTTTAGGAGCTAAAGGTAATACATAGGGCACTTACATGTTTATTGCTACTTTTCATGAAAGATTGGCTTCAAGAAAGACAATCTCTGCTGGTTGAGTGTTGTGGGAAAGATAAATCGTAAGATGCATAAAAATGGACAGCCCATCTGATGTTGCAGCTGCCCCAGATCTGCTATAAGTAGTGAAGCTGGAAACTAAAGACACTTTAGGTGGCAGCCTGGTTTTTTTGTAATAGATAAGAAATTTCCTTTCTCTGTTATTTTTAACTCTGTTTCTAACAAAGTAACATAAACTATTCTGGCGCATTGTTTTGTTTGTTTGTTTTTCCCAGAGTGTTTAATGAGGTTGTATTTGTATGTATCTGGAGATGGCAGAAAGGCACTATTAACTACTCCTACAGCGTGTGCCTTTTTATGGGAGAGCACAGAACACGAAAATACATCCTCTTATAAAAACTCTTCTTCTGGACGTTGGACACAGATTTTGGCCGATGAATCAGTCATGTTGCCTTCTACTGAAGAAAAAGAAATTGGAGTGCATGCTGCTTTTGTACAAAATGAGGTAAAAAATAAGCCGTAGAACAGTAATTTAGTTTCTTAATTGAATTAGTACCACAGAAGCTACAGTAAATTTTGAGAGCAATGACTGCCTCTTTGGTGTTGTGTAGGCTTAATAATTCAATTTGTGTTAAGTTCAATGACAACATAAGAACAATCATACTGTATCAGATTGGAGTTTATCTAGTCCACTAATATTCTCCCTAGCCTTTATGTTTCTGAATGACAACATTATATAATGTAATCTGAATTGTAATAGCTACTGATTTAAATATATAGATAATTAAAGAGAAGGTTGTGTGTAGCGAGGTTTTTGGGTCTGTCATGTTCTATTTTTTCCATAGATCCTGGGTGATTGCTGTTTATGCTGTTTTGTATTTTACTCTGGAGAGTGTTTGGTGCTCACATTCTTGATTCTTCGATGGCATGAAAATACCTTTAAATATATTAGGTAAGTTCAAAGATATATGAAGATCCAATAGCTTCAGGAACATTTTAAATAATATTTAGAGCTGAGATTCAACTAGATTCAGAGCTGCAGTTGAACACTAACTGTGGTGTGGATGTCCAGTTAGCCTATGGTTACGAGTACCTACTCTGGTTTACGTCTGTATGTTCATAGCATACCCTCTGTCAGTCTAAAGCCATTCTCCCTTGTTCCATCACTTCATGACCCTTGTAAAATGTGGTTAATGTAACAGCGTTTATGTACGTATTCTATACTTCATTATTAGCTTACATGTAAATAAAACTGAGTGTATTTATCATTCTGTGTAGGTGACTATGTACACATACACATCTGTGCACACGCGTTTTAATGTCAAGAGTGTTTTGGATCCTGCTAATAGGATGTGTTTTTCTTGTTTTTTTCTTATATTGCTTATATATCTTGTACTTTCTTATGTTTCTTACACTGTGCATCCATGAATGCCCGGAATAGCTCTCCCTCTTCTTTATTATGCAGGTTTCTGTATTTTATTTGTTTTCTGTTCCCCTTTTTTACCTTTTGCTTGAATATGAAAGATGGCATTTTTTTATCTTAGTTGGAACCATGACTGAAATAGTTGTACTGATACAACTCCTTAAAAATGCAATTGAGTAATTATGTGGAGCACAGATTTTTCCTTTTCCTAAGTGACATACACAAATCTCTGCATCTAAATGGAAATGTCCTCTGCAGATATAATTTGAATTATATGTTAAAATTTTGCTGTTCACTTGACATAGTACAGATGCTTTTGTTATATGAAGCCCTTTACTGACACAGTAATGATGTCCTCCTTTACCTAACCTTCATTTAGTTTATCAGTTGCATGGCAAGGCTTTTCTGGTAATGTAAAAAATGAAATAGAGCCTAAGATACCAATGTAGAAATGCACGTATACATATATGTGCACACATTGCAGACTGAAATCATAACCACATGTCTCAGACACGTTACTCACATTTTTTGTGGCACCTCATGGCAATGCCATTGCTTACTATTGTTTAATTCATTTTTTCATGTTAATGCTTTGGGTTTTTTCTGTTGGGTTGCATGCTTCCAAATGGCATCTTTCCTGTGTTTTCTATCATGTTTTGAATCTTTTTAGGATCAGAGAATAGTTTGGATTGGAAGGGACCTGGAAAGGTCATCTAGCTCAACCACCCCTACAATGGGCAGGGTCACCTTCTAGTAGACCAGGTTGCTAGAAGCCTAATCCAGCCTGGCCTTGAGCACTTCCGCAACTTCTTTGGTCAGAGCAGCATACTGTTGATTTCAAATTCTGAGTATTCCTGTGTTGGATAGTGTTACAAGGTCTGCGGAAGCTGTTGCTGACTAGAATGCAACTGCCTTAATTATATGTCATGCATCTGTGTTTATTTTCATGTTCTGTACATATAGCCCAAATTCCTGTTTCAGTTCTTTAGACATGATGTTTAAACTTGTGTAACTACAGAGTATTTTTTAATTTGTAAGAGGATTGAAGGATGAACCTATTTTTAGGTTTGGGTTTTTTTATTCTTTATGCTTTATGTGGTTTTGTCTTGCTTCATTTTTTGTTATATATGAATCATCCCATTCAACATAATGGAGTAACCACTTGATATTGTTGTCTTTTTGTTGATATTCAGTTCTTTGCCATACCAAATCCAGTGGGTACAGCAGACTTGTTCTCTTGTTAATTTGGTTCCTCAGTGTGTGTCTGTGAAGTCAAGAGGAGCTTTGCTGTGTGCATTTGCAAGAGATGGACTGCTGCTTGCAGTAGCTGTTAATCAACATGACCCAAAGGTATGAATGATGGACAGTGTGTCATTTAAACTAATAGTTCAATTTGAATGAAGTGATAACGGGTTGAAAAGCACAGTTTTGGGATGATTTGTCAGCATTCATAAAGGTACTTGAGATTATATTCACATTGATATCCAAATTACAACTTGTAATTTTTTTGAATTAGGTGTTCAGTTAGAAGTCCATGTAAGCTCCTCTGCCATTTTTCATCTACAATAATAAATAAATAAATTTCAGTTACTGCATTATATCTGCAAAAATGTAAATTAGGTGGTGCTCAATCAAGCCTCAGCCTAACATCTGTTGTTTCCAATTCACAATGTTACTCTTTTTAACAACTCAGACATCAAATCTTAGTGAATTTTTTAGTACTAATGATGACTGGAAATATGGACCAGCTTATTCAGTGTACCAGGTTGAGGTGATGCAGTCCTTCAAACTGCTAGATGTTAATTGCTAGGAAGACTGAAGAAGAGTGACCTTAGCATTGTCAGTGAAGAAGTTATGTTAACATGAGTATTGAATTATGTACTGAGTATGTAATAGTCCTTAATTATCTTTCAAATGAGAGCCAGGTATGGAATTTAATAAATAATAGTAATAAATATTCAAGTCCAAAATCACTTTCAGGTATAATAATGTTTCCAGTGCATCAAATATAGTGCATGTCAGTAATAGAGTAGTAGACTTTTTTTTTTAAACAGTAATGACATTTTGATACAAACATTTATGTATGTCTTTGTATTTATTTTTTCTTTTTAGGCCACTCAGGTTTTGTTTTTAAACACATTGAATTTTTTAACTGTTTCTGGTAGCCTTAAAGGTTGTAGTTGCAAGAATAACACGATCCCCTCCAAGTTAATCAGGTCAGTAATTGATGATGTTTCTGCTGCTATTGTGGATTTTTTGGTTTTGTGTTGTGTCTTCTTTGTTTGTTTTATAACTATCCTTACCTCCTGATGCAGAAATTTGACAGAGAAAAAAATATTTTTTTACCTGTCCAATTTAGATCTTACTGGGTTGGCGATATGAGTTGGACTCCTGATAGCCTTTTCTTGGCTTGCATGTTAAAACGTGGATCTTTGGTTTTATTGACATGCATGGGTGAATTGCTGACCTTAGTTGCATCTGGTTGCTCTGTAGAATTTGGACCAGCACAATTTATTCCATTTCATCCACTCATAACATACAGGTAAAAGGGTTTGGAAATGTTTATGCATTTTTGTTTTATGGTCTTGCCTTACTTTCTGTCATATTTATTATAATTTTCCATGACTGTCATCTTTCAGTTTCACTCTTTTGCTTTTCACGTGTCTTTCCAATATCTGTTTCTCATTCATAGTTCTCTTCTGTTTCTTATAATGGGTTTGTCCTGATGAAAATTGACATTATGACAGTGTGAGTATACATCAAGTGAGTTGCTTTTCTAAAGTGTTTGAATGTATTAGTAATTAAAAATAGCGTGTTTTTGTGATGTAGGAAGAGCTTGAACTTATGGAACTACTAAAAGTGCAAACTTATTTTAATCTGGTGCTATTTCTTTGCTCACTGTTTGGTGAGCAAAAACTTGGTATCAAGTTGCCATATCAGATATTATAAATAACAAATTTGCATGCACAATTTTTTTAAAATGTTCTTTTGGGCTTCTTCAGTCCTAAATTTTGGGATCATGTGCATGGGAGAATTGAAGGATCTCTTACAAGGTTCTTTAGCGTAAACTGAAAGTTGCAAAAGTTAATGCACTCTAAACTAAAGGAAACAACATAGAATCTAAACTTTATTTTTTTTTTAATCCCATTGATTTTGAGTGACTTAAGCCAGATAGCGTGTAAATGTAACGTGTCATGAAGACATTCAAAGCATAATAATACATTCTTTTACTACCTGGTTGACAAATCAGTCACTAAAATATAATGAAATATGTGAATTATGGTTATTTATTGAATAACCTCAATTGAAATATGCGGCTACTTTGTTTTCATGTGCTCTACTAACTTTTGGAAATAAATTATTTGGAAACTTTTAAGAAATAAAACACCTCCACAAACAACAGTTTTATACTTTGATATAATGTATTGTGAGGCTAATATTGGAATACATGCACAGAGCAACTTTCTGGAACTCGGTAAGGAGGGATTTCTGTTTGAGAAAAGACTTTTTAAGCCCTTTTTTGATAGAAAAGACTTGCGTGTTTATTCAGGATTTCTGTTCAGCTGATGTTGAATTCCCAAGATTCAAATCCTGAGGGACTTTTTGTTTTTCATATATAACTTTCTCAAAATGACTCCAAATTTAATCTTCAGGCGTTTATTTAGTTAAGAATGTGTGAGACAGACATGTAAAATCAAATTATGAGAAAATACAGTTCTTATTAATGAAATAATAATGGATACTGAAAGCTGTTTTTAATTTTGTTTAAATTAAAAAAAGTTCCTACTGCAGCAAAATACTGACATCTTGCAAGCATAAATCGTGTATCCAGTGTGCTCATCCAGCAAAAATTTGGAAGTTCCTTAGGATTCTGAGAGGAGTTATTGAGATAGGAGATTGCATGGTATTAGATGTCCTTAAGTTATTTCTTCTCTCTTCTCTTCACAGTTATTACCTATGATAGCTGCTTATTAATTTTTGATGTATCTCCATTTTAGACACCAGCACGCTTTTTGTCAAGACTTTGGCCAGTCCCCTGGTTCTTCAGATTCTGAACGTGACCTTATGAGACAGAGATTCTCTGTTGCTTCACACTCAAGATTACCCTACCTCGTTGTCTCTGATGGATACATGATAACAGTGCTTAGATTTCCTAGTAACTTTTCACCATCAGGATTTATAAGATCTCTTTTGCTGAATTCAACACAACAGCTTGAAAATATCCGTCAGAATTTGCTGAACTTCAAGGTAGGGTTATGAATTATTTCCTAGGCTTTAAGTAAAAAAAATTTATCTGGAGGAAAATACATAAATTCTAATCTGAATACCTTTAGTTTGCTGTGATATTTGCATGAATCCCCTTGAATTGTTTTGAGAACATTGTTGGTCTGCAAAACAGTGAATACACAATTTTCTTGAAATTTTATTCCTTTGATGTCTGAGTGATATTTCACTAGAATGTAGTGAGGGGAACAGTGTTAACTGCCACTGGATTTTTTTTTCTGGACTTGCAAAAGAAACAGAGACTTTTGTATCTATAGGATTGGTTCAGAGCATTGACAGGCATTATGGTACACTGACTAACTTACCCTTTCAGAATGATGCAGAAAGGGTTCTGTAAATCCTCTATTTTTTAGCAGTCCCAATGATGCTGTGTGCATGTGTTCACAAGGTTCTCAACTGAGGTTTGCAATTAAAGCCTGCTTAAGGCATTTTTCTGTCACTTGTGAATTGAGCTATGTCTGAAAAATTGGAAACTTTTGAAGGAAGAGGTACTGTAACTTTTGGGAACCATGTAAGATATTTAGCTCAGTATTTGTACATTTGCTGTTGGAATTCAGTTTCTCTTCCAGTTCAATTTCTATTTTGGATTTTTGGAGAAGTGACTTACGGTATTCATGCATAAGTGAGCAAGGATTTCAAGATTTAAATAGCTGTTTTACTACTAAAGAATGCAAGAAAACCCTACATACAGGCAAACTTGTAAGGCTTTTCAGAGATCACGGTAGCAGATTCTTTCAGTATGTGGCAAAGTAAAGTTATCTGGTGCTGAGAGAATTGAGTTTTCCTGAAAGCTTGGTCAAATGATAACCTACTTCTGTGCAACAGGTGCTTGCTGACCTGTTCTCTCTTTCTGTGTGGGTCTTCTGAACTGAAGCTTCTAACAGAAGTAACCAATTTCCTTGACTCTTTTAGAAAGTGTCTGTCTTTCTAAAGACTGATATTTTCCATTATTTTATTTCTTTCAGTCTAAAGAGAGATCTCGGTGTTTACAATCACTGTTGTCTTTAAAAGCTAGTCTTTTGAAACAAGTTCAAAATCAAAGTTCCATCTTTTCCACCATTCCGAAGTTCCTAGAGAAGAACACAACAGAAACGAGTGAGAAAACTATGGATTTACTGGTATTTAATAACATTTTTCCACTTAAAATTGTGAAATTATTTAATTTTAGGGTATTCTAAATTGAATGGTAATTTCTTTTAAATAATACAGATATATTTGCTCCTATTAGGTATATTTAAAGTAATTCTATATTGGTTAAATTTTTGTTTTCTTTTTAGGTGTGAGGAGTATGCTCATTTTTTCTAACTGGTACTTGATTCTTATTTTCAAGCATTTCTTTCAGAAGCGCATTAACTTTGCGAAGAAAATGTGCTAATCTACATATATATCAGTTCACTGTATTTTAATAGAATCACAGAACATTTTAGGTTGGAAGGAACCTTGAAGATCATTTCTTTCCAACCCACCTGTTGTGGGCCACCTTCCTCTAGACCAGGCTGCTGAGAGTCCCATCCAGCCTGGCATTGAACACTTCCAGGGATGAGGCAGCCACAGCTTCTCTGGACAGGTTCTTGCAGTGCCTCACCACCCTCACAATACAGAATTTCTGCCTAGTATTCAATTTAAACCTGCTCTCCTCCAGTTTAAAGCCATTCCCTCTTGTTCTCTTGTTTTACATGCCCATGTAAAAAGTCCTTATCCATCTCTCATGTAGCCTCTTTTACGTACTAGAGAGTACTATAAGGTCTCCCTGGACACCTAATACTTCACTTTATAGTAAAATGTAACTTGACTCTATTAGATGTCCTGGGTATATTATTAAGAACAGTGTTTTCCTTATTAAGAACAGTGTTATCCTTAGTAAATAAGATACTTATCCTCAATTTCAGAAGATTCTTTTATAAGTTCCAAAGTTTATATGTCTCTTTTGGAAGAGTGTCTCTATGATCATAATTAATGTGCAGCTTTTTTCAACTCCATTTCATGCTTTTGGGTTTAGGGTTGTTCTTTGAAACTTTTGAGCTTTTGTTGAATGGCTTTTATATCTTACAGGTATCTGTTAAAAACTTTTCTCATACTTGGGGCTTAGTGAAGGACAAGGTTTCATTTTCTGATATAAAATGTATTGTTGTGTTGGTAGTGTAATTTTTTTGTTGTTCTTAGATAAATTAATTTCTGTCTGCCCAACTATTGGAAATAACTAGATTTAATTTGAGATGAAGATGAAACAGCTTTAAATTAAACTTACTAGAATTTAAGCAAGCTAGTTAAACATAAAGATTTCATTTGTGAGACTGACTAAATGATGATTCCGTGCAGACTGTGCTTTCTCTCAGTATGCTTTAATTAAAGTGTTGATTTTTTTTCTGATTTAGAATTATGAAGAAGAATCAGATGAAGAAAAGCAGTTTTACAATAGCCCTTCCAGCTTCCAAAACCAAAGAATGCATTCATTTCTTGGCAAAGCTGATCAAGGGCACTTAGAATTTGCATCAATGTTTGATACTATGCATGCAGAAGATGATACTGAAGAGAAAGATAAATCATTGTTGGAACTATCTTCCGTTCAGAAAAACCTCCTTACTGCATGGCAGATAGGGATTTCAAAAAATCTGGAAGAGAAGGATACGTTGCTGAATTACACAGTGAACTGCATTATCCATTTTTTCAGCATCGTTCAGTTTATGAAGTGTTCTTTGCTAAACCAGGATGCATCTTTAAAGAAGCCTGTGAAGAATACTCAATGGATGCGTTGTGTCCTAAAGTATTTTCAGCAGTGTTTGACTGTCTTGTACTGGCATTCAAGAGCCAATCTGACTGGACATGTGGCAAAGCTGACATTAGAAACTTTAAAACTGATTCTTATACAGCAACAAGATCAGTTATTCTCAAAAAACCTTTTGGCGTGCTTCAGTCTTTTGAAAATGGTTTCTCACACACTAAGTAGTGTGTGTGTGCTACAGTATGAAAATTATTTTGCATGTCCTGAAGGTAACATTCTCGTGGAACTTGACTCCCTCACTATGCCTGTTTTCTTGGTTCTCAATGACAGTACTACTCAGCAATTCAGCTCACTGAAATCTCTGCTTGGAGAGCCTCCTCAAGTAAACCATGATGCAAAAGTAGATAAAAGGTATGAATATTTTCTGCACGGGATAATAAAAACATGCAGGGCAGACAGGGGATGAGGTCCAGCCAGCATGGGTTTATGAAAGGCAGGACCCGCCTGAACAACGTGATCCCATTCTGTGACAGTGTGATCTGCTTGGTGGAGGAGGGAAAGGCTGTGCATGTTGTCCACCTGGACTTCAGTAAAACTTTTGACACCCTTCCCCACAGAATTCTTCTGGAGAAACTCTGTGCTCATGACTTGCGTGGTTGCACTCTTCACTGATGAGAAAACAGGCTGGATAGTTGGGCCCAGAGAGTGGTGGTGTATTGAGTTACATCCAGCTGGGACCAGTCACCAGTGGTGTTCTCTAGGGCTCAGTACAAAGCCCAGTGCCAGGTCCAACACTTGTCTCCCAACAACCTGAGGCAGCATTACAGGATTGGGGAAGAGCGGCTGCAAAGCAGCTCAGTGGACAATGACCTGGGAGTGCTGAACATGAGCCAACAGTGTGCCCAGAAAGGCAGGAAAGCCAAAGAAATCCTGGCCTGTATCAGAAATAGTGTGGGCAGCAGGACCAGGGCAGTGATTGTCCTCCTGTAGTCAGCACTGGACATTGTGTTCAGTTCTGGGCCCCTCACTTCAAGACAGACATTGAAGTGGTGCTGGAGCATGTTCAGACACAAACAATGGAGCTGGAGGAGCAGCTGAGAGAGCTGGTGGTGTTCAGTCTGGAGGAAAGGAGACTCAGGGAAGACCTTACCACTCTCTCCAGCTAATTATAAGGAGGTTATAGCTAGTTTGGTCTCGCCTCCCAGGTGATGAGTGACAGTGGAAGAGGATATAGCCTTCAGATGTGTTGGAGGATGCTTAGATCGGCTGTTGGGAGAAACTGCTTCATTTGCATAGCCAAACATTGGATCAATCTGCTCAGGGAAATGGGGTGTGAATCCCCATCCCTGTAAGTATCTAAAAGATAGGTAGATGTGGCGTTTAGCAACGTGTTTTATTGGTGGACTTGTTGGTGTTAACGGTTGGAGCACATTATCTTAAGGGTGTTTTCCAAACTAAACAAGTCTATATGTTGGAACAATGGTTGTATCAATTACACTGTAATTGCGACATCCTTTTGTTTTTTTTCCCTGGCCTTTACTCCGTGGAAAAAGCATGATAATCTATTAAAGGATGTTGATTAAGGCTCAGACGTAGTTGAATGTGGTTTGGTTATGGTGACTAAACTGATTACTGCAAATCAGTTCAGAGATAAGTTAATGAGTTGATAGCTCAGACCAGTTCTAATAGTGCAGCTTCAATCCAGGTATTGCAAATGTAGATGCTTTAACTGCCTTTTTAGTCAGCAAAGTTTGTGTAGATTATGTGTGTGGTGTCTCAGAGCAGTAAGAAAAACACCAGTGTCTGGAAACTTGAGAGCTATTTCTTCTTAGAAGATGCAAACATAAACTTAAACTGAAGTGGGCTGTCCAACTATTGTGAAAGTATATTATTATCACTGGAGTATTTCTGTATTGCAGAACTCTAATGAATCCAAACTGTTCTTTATATGAGAAGGATTTTCCTTTCCAAAGATTTAGAACCAAAGAGGCTTTATAACTCACAAATTTAATCTCATTACATTAAAACTTACTTCTTCAATAATCTTAAAGTATAATACTGTGTTCATTGCAAGTCTGATAGACAAGTTTCATTTGACTTGGAGAAGATAATCCATGTTTTTGATTAATTGTGCTGCAGGTACTGAGCACTGTGCACATGACTTTCCCTGAATTTGTTAATTACAGAAGCAGTCGCAGTTGAAAAGAAGATGCAGAGGTGTTGCAGTTCCATGCAAGCTTTTTCAAGTCTTTAACAGTGTATATTTGCCTGTATTGTTAAGATTATTACATATCTGAGCTGGTACATCTAATAGGACTGTGCTGGGCATCAGGGATTCACCCTTTTCAAGCCCTTCGCCTTGTTTTTCTGTCTTTGCTTTTCTGTGTATACTTTAATTGTATATTTAATCAGCCTTTATAAACAAGTTACTTTTTTGAGGTTTCTCTATCTCTGAGATTATTTCATTTCCTCATTGTATAGCTTGCAAGGAGGTTAATTTTTAGGGATGTTTGGGTGCTTAAAGTAGATTACTGTGTTTAAACAAATTCAAAAGAATAAAAGTTTGTTGGTCAAAAGCCAAAAAACTCTTCATTTTTTCTTCTCATTGATGAAAAAAGTAGTTGATATAATTTAATTTAAAAGTATGTAATGTAAAATACAAGAAAGTAAGAAATTGTTGTAAATTGCTTTGTTAATTCTTGCTTAATTTCATAATATTGTACTTCTTGAACTACAGGTTTATTGTACTATGGCGATTATTATATAAGAAAGTAGTTTGGTATCAGATGCAGCTGAAAAGAAAAGGGAACAAGAATGCAGAAGAAGCTTCTGTAGTCTCATTGCTTTTAAGTCATATACAAGCAACTCTCCAGTCTTCAGGAGTGACATTAGAACAACATCTGAAGATCAGTTCTATATCCGGTTAGTACAAATGTTAAGTAGTTGCATAGTCAACTGAATACTAGGAAAATTAAGCCCAGCTTAATGTCAATCTATCTGACTACCAGATTTTTAAAACGTTAGTATTAGAACTTTTCTTAAAATTCTTACCTAAATTCTGCCTAAAATATTTAATGTACTGATGCATCTCTAAGTTGCAGATAATCTTTAGAGTTTGTTGGGCTAAATAAAAAGAATATATTGACTTCAGTTTGCTTTGAGCTATGTCCGAAAGAATGTGAATGCAAGATTTGAATTCTTATCTCCTATATAATGTCTTATTGCCTCTGAGGTAAGTGGACATCACAATGTGTTTGTTTCTTAGTGAATTTTCATGTTCCCTCCCTGTGATTGTTATGGATGAGCCTGTTGTGTATACAAATGTAGTCAGCCTCAACTAAGCATCTAAATTAGTATAACCTAACGTAATAGACTTAATCTGATTTTGCCGGCAGTATATAGTTGTAGCCTAATTTCTTGTACATTACTGTCCTATGTTCTACCTTCCTTTTCATTTCTACACTGCTCAGCCCAGCTTCCCATTTATGTCTTCCACCACAAATCTCTTGGTTCTGTTCTTGATCTCTCTCACTTAAATGACACTTCTAGCTTCTTCCTGCATCACTCCATACAATATAATATCTCCTTCTGGAGAGGAGCTAATATGTTACCTGTCCCGGGGAGGGTTATTCCAAGTCAAACTCAAAACTAGGATTTAACTAAGAGAATAGAAATTTGTTGGAGATTCGCCTATTTTATTCTGCTCTTAATAAGTCTCTGTTAAGTAAGTGCTTTTGTGTTTACACACTTAGAAGTAATGACACGGAGCTTTTAATTTGGTATATATATGGCTTTTATAGGTGAGGAGCAGTTCCTTTTAGGCTCATACAGGGAATCTGTGGACATTTGGAAAAGATCTCTTTGTGAAACCAAGACAAAAGGTAGGGGCTAAAATCTTTCTTAAAGGGGGAGAGAGTAAGCTGTATAATCATTTTACATGGTTGGTTGTGACTCCATTTGCCCTTCAAGAAAAAGGAGTTAGAAACTAAAGGAATGCCTGTTTGAAATTAAGATGGGATTTGAATAGTGACCAGTCAAAACTTAAGTCTGATTGCTTACTGAGAGAGTTCTGTACATTTCTATTTTAGTATCAGAGATTTCCTGTGGTTATGAAGTACTTTGTACAGAAAAGCTGTAGATATATTTGTATGCAAGAAAGAGACAAAAAAAAAGATGAGCAAAAGTCAATTCCTTTAGTAGCTGTAAAATGAAAAATGTTTGGAAAGTAACAAAATAAAACTTTTTGCAGGAGTTTTTGTAGGGGTTGACTTGAAATAGTATACCACAGTCTCTTTCCAGACATCATGAAAATTTTTTCCTGGTTATTATGATGAGGAATATCTCATGGAGGAAAAAATTCAAAATATTGGAAGCTTGGTAGATGTCTAAGAAATTTCTTTGTGGTTTAGACGTTCCTTCTTTGAAGGTTAAAATCCCTTAAGTATTTCTGTTTTTATCTGTGTCTTGAGAGTTATACACAGTATTTTTGTGAAAACTGTCATATTTTGTGAAAATGACCTGGATGAGCATTACCTTAGAAGGTAACTTAGAAGTTGTAGGAGGATCATAACCTAAAATAGTTGCTCCTGATTTCTACTCCTCAGAGTGTGTGTTTATGTAGGTATGTTTCTGGAGACGAAAGCACTAGTACTTTGACTCACTGCATGTGATTTTGTGTTTATTGTTTTTTTTCAACGGGACTTCTACCCTTTTTTATTATCTTTTGACAGGAGGAAAAAGAATATCTTTTCTTCAGAGTAGATATTATCTTGCAATATTATTTTGCCACCTGTATCAGTATAACTTGAGTGAAGCTCAGGGACTCTGTGATCATTTGGTAGGAGAGGTTCTAAGGCGATCACAGCTCTCAACAAGTCAGATGGAAAAATTTTCTGGTATGTTTATATTGCTAAAAGTATGATAAGGTACGTTGACACTGTTTGAATGACCTAGCGTCTAATTTCTGTGCAGTCACACACACACCTAACCAAATGCTTTTCTCTTTACACTGTACTGAAGTCTGTTGTAAGTGATTGCAAAAATCTTTTTCTGATTCTCAGATGATCTTTCAGCAGCACTTCTTGGAATATGTGTTTAGACAACTTTCATTGTTAAATTAATAGTGAAGGCATAGACTGTTAAATATTTTTAGACTCAAGTCTGCTTAAGAGCAGACTTTGGATAACAAGAATAAGAGGGAAATTTTGCGATTTGATTTTATATTAATTTAGCATTTTTTATGATGCAACATGATAACATAGTAGATTTTAGTGTGGTATTCAGTCCTAAATTGACAGTGCAATGTTTTTGCAAATGCCTGTAAATTCTTTTCTGTGAAATCTAAATCTATGTGAAATCTAAATTTACAAATTTAAATGAGTGTGTTTTGACTCAGTGCTAGTCTAAATTTAGATACTAGAGATCTGTCTCCAGAAAACTTAGGATAAAACTCTTCTAATATTAATATTATATGTAAAAGATTAAGCTCTGTAAGTTCTGAAAGTTTGTCAAGAAATTAATTTTTCTTGTTTTAAAAAAAAAGTTTTATAACCTGAGATTAAACACTTCTAGCATTCAAATTTAAAATAATTTTCCTCATAATTTTTTGTCTTGATATGCTTCTTTAGATACCAAGTATTTTCAGCATGAGTTATGGATGGTAACCAGCATTCATACTGACACTGCCATGGCTGTGATTCAATCCATGGCACGATTCATGGCTGCTTATTTCACAAATCAGCTGCTCTATATATTTCCCCCCCACAGTGTTGATATCCTGCATCCACTTCACATTAAACAAGGTATTTTCTCTGAAAGCAGTTTCCTGCTTAATCTTGATTTTCTTAATGTTTGTATCAATGATGTCTGTTATGCTTTTACTTGATGATGAAGTTAGCTTGTCCATGGAGTATGAGACAGAAAAACACTGAAAGGGTGTTGGTATTACAGTATAACTGGTACAATTTTTGTACCAACATATAGAGTCATTTGGGTTAAAAAATACGCTTCAGGTCAGAGCAGCAGTTTTTCCTAATGTCCAATCTAAAACTCCTCTGGCACAAATTGAGTCTATTTCCTGTTCTCCTATTGCATGTCCCTTAGGAGAAGATGCCAACCCCCACCTCTCTACCACCTCCTTTCAAGTGGTTGTACAGAGTGATGAGGTCTTCCCTGAGTCTCCTTTCCTCCAGGCTGAACACCACCAGCTCCCTCGGCTGCTCCTTCAGACCATTCCCCAGCTCCATTGTCTGTCTCTGAACATGCTCCAGCACCACCTCAGTGTCTTTCCTGAAGTGAGGGGCCCAGAACTGAACACAATGTCCAGTGCTGACTACATGAGGACAATCACTGCCCTGGTCCTGCTGCTCACACTATTTCTGATATAGGCCAGGATTCCTTTGGCTTTCCTGCCAACAACACAACATACACAGCCTTTCCCTCCTCCACCAAGCAGATCACCCTGTCACAGAAGGGGATCATGTCTTTCATAAACCCATGCTGGGCCTGATCTCTTGGTTGTCCTGTATATATCCATGATGGCTCTCAAAATGCTCCATAACTTTCCTCTGCACTGAAGTCTGACAGGACTGTAATTCCCCAGATCCTTCTTCTTGCCCTTCTTGTAAATGGATATCTCTTTTGCAAATCTCCAGTCAACCAGGGCTGTTGGTAAATGATGGAAACTGGCTCAGTGAGATGTTCTCCCAGCTCCCTAGGTACTACTGGGTGGATCCCATCCAGCCCGGTAGACCTGTATGTCTAAGTGGTGTAGTAGGTCACTCAGCATTTCCCCTTGGAATATGAGGGCTTCATTCTGCTCCCTGTCCCTGTATTCCATCTTAGAGAGCTTGGTAACTGGAGAACAACTGGTGTTAATATTAAAGACTGATGCAAGAAAGGCAATTAGCCTTTTTATCATTCTTTGCCTCAGTTATGGCTAAAGATCTGGCTCTGACTGACTTTGATCCTCCCAAAAGTGAGAAAAAAGAAGTGCTTAACAAGGCACAAGTGGATCTATGATATGGTGTGACCCAAACTGAAAAGCCAGAGGAAAGCATTTTTTTCCTATCCGACAGTCAAGCTTTGTGACTCCAAAATGCTACAGACTCTAAATTGTCAAAACATGTGGGATGTCAAGTCAGTTTGTTGCTGAACTCAACTAATACTAGCTAGTTTAAGCCTACTTTTCGGCTTTTTTATGAGAATTACTACTTATCACAATGGGTGGTTTATCTGTTTTCTGCAACAGATTCACAGAATTAACAAGGTTGGAAAAGACCACTAAGATCATTGAGTCTAATCTATTACCTAACATCCTATCCACTAAACCATGGCACTAAGTACCACATCCAATCTCCTCTTAAAACACATCCGAGGATGATGACTCTACCGTCTCCCTGGGTAGCCCATTCCACTCTCTCTGTGAAAATTTTTTTTTAACATCCAGCTTAAACTTGCCCTGGCACAGCTTGAGATTTGTGCTCTTTTTCTGTCACTGGTAGCCTGAGAGAAGAGACTGACCCCCACCAGGCTACAACCTCCTTTCAGAGATTTGTAGAGAGCAGTAAGGTCTCCCCTGAGCCTCCTCTTCTCCAGGCTTAAACAACCCCAGCTCCCTCAGTTGTTCTTCGTAGGACTTGTGTTCCACAGCCCTCACCATCCTTGTTGCCCTTCTCTGGACACGTTCAAGCGTCTTGAGATCTTTCTTAAATGGAGAGGCCTGGAACTGGACACAGCACTCCAGATGTGGCCTCACCAGTGCTGACTTCCCTGATCCTGCTGGCCACACTCTTCTTGATCCAGGCCAGGATGCCCTTGGCCTTTTTGGCCACCTGCGCACACTGCTTGCTCATGTTCAGTTTCCTGTCAACCAGTACTGCCAAGTCCCTTTCTGCCTGGCCACTCTCCAGCCACTCAGTCCCCATTCTGTAGCACTGCAAGAGGTTGCTGTGGCCGAAGTGTAAAACCTGGAGCTTAGACTTGTTAAACCCCATGTTAATGGAATCTGCCCATTTATTCCAGCCTGTAAAGGTCCCTCTGCATAGCCCTCCTACCTTCTAACAGGTCAACATTTATTCCCAATTTAGTGTTGTCTGCAATCTTACTGATGATAGACTCAATCCCCTCATCCAGGTCATCAATAAAAATATCAAACAGGACTGGACCCAATACTGATCCCTGGGGGACACTGCTGGTGACTGGTTGCCAACTGGATGTGACACCATTCACAGCCACTCTCTGGCCTTAGCCATCCAACCAGTTCTTAACCCAGCACAGAGTGTTCCTGTCCAAGCCATGAGCTATTTAAAGATTTCCCTTGTTAGGAAACTTTTGGGTTCAGAATTAATTTTTCCATGGGAATAAAGATATATTTAGAAGTATTTTAAGTACCAGTAAGTTGATATTATAATGCCAAATGTTTTTTCACAATATTAACTTACTTTGATTAGTGTATTTGAATACACTGACTAATTATAATATTTCTGTAATACAATGTGCACTGGTATATATTTCTTTCTTCATGGTCTTTTAGATATTTTAATGGGACAGATTTCCAGATAAAACCTATGAAATAAGGGCTTGATTTTAATACTTGCATAAGACAAAGATCCACATATGTGGTAAGAAAATCTTGGTAAAATTACGTTGCACAAGCTGGATTAGTGTGAATATCTCCCTAAATAGTGCTATTATCTGAGCAGTAAACAGAAACTGCTAGAAAAACAAATAACTCCTTAGAGGTGCTGATCAACGTGAATTCTTCAGGAGAACCAGGAAGTAAAACCTTGAAAAACAATTTAAATCTAAAGAAACAAGTAGATACTAAATTTGTCTGAAGTTTGTCTCTATATACTCTGCAAAATCACAGAATCATAGAGCGATATGTAATATTCTTTCTGAAAAATGGATTTTAGCATTCTATCTTCTGCAGTAAAGCAGCACAGTGAAGACAAACAACATGAGTACACGAGGAAAACTCCCAGAATTTCCATTTTATCTTGGGTGTATTCACTGGCATATCCTATACATATATAGCATGCTTACAAATGGTTAAGTCTTTAAAGTAAGAAAAATCCAGAAGTTTTGCACTTGCTTGCATGTCCTACGTTATTAAACAGAAAAATAACCTATTCTGAACTATTATAGCATAAGCTGCATCTGCCTGCTGCAGGTATGCTCCCCACAGCATTCCTCTAAAAGTAAAGAGCAATTGTATGATGTGAAGCAATGTGAAGAAATGAATTCTAGGTTATTGGTGTGATGGCATGCAGATTTATGTAAACTTCAAAGTGTGTTTTTTTATGTCACAGACTTACCTCCTCGTGTTATTCCACTGCAACGCTGTTTGGTTACCAGAGCTGTCAGGGACCAGAACCTTTCATCTGTGTGGACAGCTGAATATGCTCTTGATTTGTTCTTTATTGGTGGACTCATTCCAGAGGCTGTGTGGTTAGCACACACACTTGGGGACTGGAAACTGTCTGTTTCAATTGGTCTGACCTACCAGTTGTATTGTCAGAACTCTGGTGAATTCTTAAGGTAAATTTGAGCTTGGAATTACTATACTATATTTTGAGTTATTTGCATGAAGTTCGTTGTAACAAGGAATATCCTTTCATTTAAAGTTCATATTCCCTGACTCCGAATAGGTGTAGGACTTAATATGATTAGTTGTTTTGGCTTAGACATTCACTTAACAGAACTACACTGGATTATGCATGGATATTACTTTGCTATTCATGAGTTGTTTTTGTTATACTTTCAGGCTGAAAAAGGTAGAGCATCACCTGCCATTAAGCTTATCGCCAATGCAGACTTTTCAGGAAAAGTTACAGTCTTTGTTAGGACAGCCAGTAACTTCTGAACTATCAGGACATTCTAAATACAAGAAGTTTACAGGTACTTAAAAATAATTGTGGGATTTTTTTCATTTTATTTGACTACAAATTCTGTGTTATATTCTGTCTTAAAAAGAAACAATTGCTTATTCTCCAATGTGTGTGTATTACTGTTATAATGTATTCAAACACTTTAATTTCATGGAGATTTGGTGTTTGGCTTTGCTTATTCTGGAAATGCAGTGTATTATCAGTCTTGTCTTCTTGATCTGTATTGTCCAAACCCCTGTTTGACTATATGTCTATATGTTTAGATGAAAACTGGAGCTTCATTAAAACAAACAAAGGAAATGTATTAGCAGTATGGCAAGCATCATAACACTTACAATTAGTTACATGACAATGTGTAATTTTGGCTTTTCCTTTGTGTTAAAGGCGGGGAGAGGGTGGTGTCTCATAGCTTGAGAGCTCCATGCCCACAGGTCCAGCAGCTAACAAGGCTGTGAATGTATTCCCAGTGGGCAAATACACAAACACACATACATAACACCTATATCCATCTGGCCACATACAAACACATACAGACGTGCTTAACACACAGACAGCACCAGCAATCCCATCCTGTTTCACTCTCTTGCTAGTCAGGGCGAACATATGTTTGTGCAACGTGTAACCCTCTGGTATCTGGGACAGTAGGTAGAGCAGTAGACCCAGTAGCTGAGTGTCCCAGGTTTTTTATATCTGCATATATGAGCCCCCGAAGGCCCAGCCCTACTCCATTTTCTGATACAGCCTCATTGACAGACCCACTCTTCCCCCCACGCACACATTGTCCATGCACCCCCCCACAGTAGCTGACCTTGAATATACCCTCAGTCCATCCCCTGGAGACCTAGTCTGGGTTCCTCAGCCTGTCCAGGTGCCTTACTCTCGAGAGATGCACACACACTCCACTAAGTACACACTGTCTTTCTGGCAGGTGGTCACAACTCCCTTGGTTCCTCCCATGTCCAAATCCCTTTGTCTTGCCCTTAGAGGTGTGAAGGCACACAGGCAGATCTCCTGGTTATGTCTCTGTCTGTTGGCCAGGTCTTTACTGGTCCTTCCAGACACTGTGAGTTCCTGTGGTCTCACTTTTTGAAGCCCTGGTCCTAGGACACTTCACTTATTCATTAATTTATCTGACTTGATATTTGCTGGCAGTCACACATCCACTTACATAGCCTCGCTTGCTCCAGTTGTTGGCACTGTGGGATACATGGATCCTATGACCTGTGGTCCAGTGGAGTTGAGGCTGCCAGCGCACTATGCCATACTTTTGGTTTCTTTCCTAAAGATCCTATCATGAGCCTTATGTGATCCCAAGAAGCTCTTTCTTTGCATCCTATAGTATGTCCTATCCTTCTTGACGTTAACTCCTCTGAAGGGAGCCACTCTTACTGGCTTGTCATGGTGTGTTTCATGGCTGGACTCTGGGGCTGATGGCTCCCCTGAGAAAAGCCTGGAGAGGTGTCTACTTCTCTAAGTACATAATTTGCTGTTGTGGATCTCTGGGCTTGTGGAGATAAACCTTTATGGGTTGATTTTTTTTCTCTGAGTAGATGGGTCTAGGTACTATTCAGTCTCTGTGGTCCTTTATATGTGTGAATGAGCTTTTTATAATATCATCTAGCTTAATACTTTACAGCTGAAATTCACACACTTAGCTAGATCAACCTGTCCTTATTCACATTTTAGAGGAAATTTACTGGCACAATCTTTATCTCTTCCTGTTTTTTTTGTGTTAGAAAACCACTTTTCAAGTTCCTGCCAGCAGATGGATGTTAATTAATGTTTTTTCTGAGCCATACTCCAAACACTCTATAAACTCCTTTTTTGTAGTCATGTCTAAGGATTTTATTTCAAAGAGACACACACACATATACCTGCTGTATATAGCAATCTGCAAGTATAATAAGCAGTGGAAAGGTTTGACAGCATATACTTCAAGAAAAACAGGAGGAGTAGAAATGCAAGTAGAGCAGTATAAAACTATGTGAGTTTCATGAACCAATTAATGATGTAGATTAAATGTCCTACTACCTCTAGGAAATGAGGAAAAAAATGTGCTGGTATGTAGAAGAGATTGAATAATTACATTTCTCTTTCCTTGATCTTTGTGCTCGCTGATGAAGGAGTTGTTTTAGTCATTATTTATAGTGTACCTAGTTTATGTCTGATTGGTAAGAATGATTTGACAGAATTTTTTTCCAAATAAATACCTAGCTGAACAGTTCAGTTCTCTATCTAGAAAGGTAATAGCTTCCCCTTTTATGGGGCAAAATTTAAAATTAATAATTGAATACTATTTTCAAATGTGAGAGATCTTAAAAGCAAGTAGATGAGGTTTATGATGATTATAGATGAATGCAAATTTTGAGAACATAGCCTCATGTCCAAATGAGGGCCCATGTGTTGAGTCTATTAATTAATTGGTTTCTGCACTTAATATTTTATAGATCCCATTGAAGAGGAAGATGCAGATGTTCTTTATAGTTCAATACAGGAGCTACTGAAAGCAGCTGTTATGGCAGATGCTGATATTCTCTCAGAGACATTTCAGCTTTTGATGGATTCTGCCATGGATTTTAGCAGAAAATTGCATGGTTTGGTTCCAGTTGGGCTCTATCTTCCAGCACCACCGTTATACTGTCCTCAGCCAGCTTCTCTCAGTGAAGTAAGCATGGCGATAGAAGTTGTTTGAATGTATTTACGAAGGAATAATAATATTTATTTTGACTCCTTTCAGCTGTTCTTTTTTCTGTTTTTGTTTCTTTTTTTGTTTGGGTTTTTTTTCCCCATGTCTCTTCATTTACTTAAATAGTACCATAGCAACAAGAAAGTATATATGATTCTGTGTTTTTCCATAAAGGGTCTGTGCTGCAAAGAAGAAGGGAAATACTTTTGGGGGCATATACTTTAAGGTATATGTCCTTTCTAATTTGTTTGTTTTGTTTGTTTGTTTTGGTTTTGCCTTTTTCAGGAAGATGGCAATGACATTCTTTTAAAAAGGGAGAGAGAAATTCGCCAGAAAGTGTCAGGAGTTCTTCAGCGAATTATCTTGCTCTTCAGGGCTGCTCGTTGTTCTTGCCCTGCAGCACAGTGGTATATTACACAACTGAAGTGGGCAAGAAAAGTTATGCAGAAGGTAAGCATTTAACTTGGGTTTTTTATAACTTGATTTCCAATTGCAAATGTTATTGACAAGGTTGCAGTTGCATTGCAGAAGCATTCAGTCTCACCTGGGCTTTGATGTTGTGTTTTAATGTGCTGTCTTCTAGTTTTACCCTCCATGTTCTCTTTTAGGAGACCAGGTATGATGTATCTAATGCATAAAATGTTTCCTTGTGTCTTTCTGCACCTACTTGATAATATACAAATTAATTTCTTCTCTACTTGAAAGAAACAAAGGTGCTTTAATTGAGAGTTACAGCTGTTACGTGGAACTATATTGCAGTTCACTTAAGGTTAAATATGTAACAGAGAAGATAATGCTTACTTCAGGTAAAGAGATCACCTTAGTGCACAGAATTTATAAGGTCTTATTCTACTTTTGTGCAATTCGTGTGCACCAAGGCAAGTTTGGAATATATTGAGTAAAAATTTTTGTGTAAAGTCAGACTTCTCTTAGGTCCTTGTTTCACAGCGACTTAGAAAAGGTTGACTTACTACAGAAGGGAGTGTGTGTGACTGTTGCCCTTCCCTCAACCCCTCTGTGCCAGCATTAATGCAGTGGTCCAGATCAAGAATGGTCTGACTGACAAATAGTTCCATCTGTTTGCTTATTGCATGGCCATGTTCTTAATGCTGGCATGGGGAGGTGATCAGACATGTCAACTGAAACTGAAGGGAAAACAAGTCTGCCTTGACAGCATCAACCTGGACTGTGTTGGCCTAGTCTGGTCTCTTGATTGTGATCTTAGTTCTTCTTATACTTTGTTACTCTTGTATTTTGTGGTAATTATGAGTACCATTCAAATAAAAGCATTTTTTGAGCCATAGTTCGTACTATACATCTTCCTTTAAAGGAATTTTCAGAATAGTGATTTGAAGAAGATGGAAAGCAGGGTATTTTACTAATCTTGGTGTTTTCTCCTGATAACTGAGAGGCTGTCCATTTAGCAGTGATACATATAAAATATTATCTGCTTTTTATTTCCATTTTGATTTTTTGTTCTTTATTTTTGCTGTCTGTAGATTCGAATGAAAGGAGCTCTTCCTTCGCTGGGTCCATTCCCAAAGGCTTTGCTTCGTTACTGCAATTTACACACTGTTTTCTGTGGAACTGCATCTTCTGAAGTCCAGCAGTTTGATGATATTACTTGTAAAATTTTAGGTCCGTGTGCAATAACAGAATAATTCAGAACTGCAAAGAAGAACACCAGTGAAAAAGTAAAAGAGCAAAAAAGCTCTTATTAGCTTGAAATAGTGTATTGCAGTGTGCAGAAACATATCCCTTTTCCAGCTTTTATGTTAGTTATACAAACTCTTAGTCTGAAATGTGCTGTTCTGGATTGGAGGCAAGGGGTGCATGTGACAGATGTGAAAGAACATGAACAATAAGTGGGATTAAAGATTTCTAGCTGCAGAGCAATATTGAAAAATCAGGAATTAATTATTTTCTTTAAAATTACTGTTATGATATATTAATTCCCTTCTTCTAGCTAAAAATCTCAAGTTGTTCCATTTACTTTATTTCAAGAGAATCTCATCATACTGCATGTTTGTGTTGTAGGTTGGTTCAGAGAGCTATGTGCATTATGTTGGATGTTTCATGTTCGTGAAAAATTATCTGACAGCTGCAGGAGGTACCAAACTGCAAGGGAAAATGTTAACAATATTCAGGTAATTATGTTAGTACTATAGTAAAGATACATTTTAATTGCATGAAGCTGTGAGAAGAAGACGACAAAATGAGCACAGTGCTACAATGTACAGCATGTATTTAATGCTGTGGAATAGTGCTGTCTAAGTGAACTCCATTGTCCTAGAAGTACTTCTCTTAGACTTTTCCCTGGTATTTGATTCAGGTAATTCAGAAGATGCTGGCAGAAGAGCAATAGTTTCTGTCTTTGTGATCTACCTGGTTTGATTTTTTTTTCCACATTTGGTCAAGGTATTTTGGGTATTTCCTGACTATAATATATTTAATACACTAGAAATAGAGTTTATAATGTGTTAAACATACATGGTTTGCAAAAAGAATAATGAAAACTATTAAAACTTAACCATGTTTTTTCCACTTATACCCATATAAGTTGATGTCACAGGTTAAGGAAGAAAAAGAAGAAACTACTAACATGTTTGTCATATATTCTGTAACAAGTCCAACATTTTTCTTCACCAGAAAACCCAAGTTTCAGATAAATAGGATGTCTCTGTTTCAAACAGTAGAATATTCTGATTTTTCTGTGCTTTGTGTTGACAGTGACAAATGAGATAAAAAACACTGAATGTTTCAGAATAGACTGATCCATTTTGAAAGGCTCTTACCAGGCTTAATTATCTCACTCCTAAGAAAGAATTTATGATCACCTTAAGTCAAAGTCAGATTATTTACTTCACCTGTTAGTTCAGTGTATTTAATCAGTTACATGTAGTTTAGTCAAGTCCTCAAGTTTTACTCTAAATAAGTGCAAATGGTTTCTTCAGCAGAGTGTTAATGAAATTATTTCCTAATCTGGATTAAACAAGATCTTCCCATTTTTTAAAAAAATCTACATTATGATTCATTACAACCTTGATCTGTCTCCCAGCATCGCACATGTCTCTGCTTGGCTGTAGAGTTAGAGATATTTGTTTTCCGTTGGCTAGGGAAGGAGCCTACACCTTTTACAATGTATGAGTAATTTTGCTGAAATGTATTGTTCATATCAATCAAAGTTTCTGATGATTTTTTTAGGATCTGAAGAATGAATGTGCCCTCTCCACAGTTGAGAGTTGTCTAAAAGCAGTGGAGTGGGCTTGTCGAATGCTTCCTTTCTGTAGGTTCCTGAATGTTGAAGAGCTGGTTCAAGATGTAATTTTGAGTCTGCTTGGAGAATTGCCACCAATGAAAAAGGTAAAAGAAATTAAAGCTAGAATAAAAGTACAGATTATCACAAATGTTTCTTATCATTGGAAAAAGTGGGCAAAGATAGGTTACTTGTATGTTGGCTACTGGAAAAGATACGGTTGTTCTGTACAGGTGGCGGAGATTTTCGTTAAAGCATTTCCTAATCCTGAAGATGTAAGAGTTCCATTAAGAGATAAATACCATGGACTTCAGCAGCGACTCGGACACAGTATGGTTAAAGGTAATGTTCATCTTTGTTCAGGAAATATTACACAAATTTTCTTTTTTACCCTACTTACTAACCGGGTGTTATTGTGAAATACCTTCTTTTGTACCCCAGGTAAAATAGTTACGGTAGTTTCTGGTTAGACAACTTTGAGTTTTGTGACAAATTGTGTTTTCTCTCTGATATATCTACACTAATTACAGAGAGCCATGACTTTCAAATTGTTGGTATTTCTTCACTTCATCAAAGTTTCTTTCGAAGTGACTGTAATTTACTATATTTACTATTTTCATGCTAATTCATGTCTCAGTTTAAGAACTAATTGAAAATTGGAAATTGAAAACTTGATTTTCTTTCTTTCGGTAGGTCCTGAAAGTGAAGAAATGATGTCTGTTGTTATACAGGCTGCTGAAGAAGTGAGAAAGAAGGCCTTGAGACGTGTAATAAGGAACATAGGCCCTATAGAAAGTAACATTTGGGAGCCAGCAGAAGAGGGAGCAGCAGATGATGAGGAACGTTGCTATGACAGATTCTCGACAGGCACTAGTCTGAGCACATGCACACTTAGTGATTCTGGGAATCCTCAGGTATATAGTGATGCTGACACGGCAGATACACTTTCTGATGCTTTGTTTACCGAAGAAATGAGAGCTCAAACACCTTCATTCCAAAGGTATGAAAAAAGTCACAGCAGAAAGCTTTCAATTTAAATTAGGAAAAAATGTAGAAGTGAAAAGAAGTTGTCTCCTGCTGATCCAGTAATCTTTTCACCAAACAGGGTAATTGTCACTTTGGGCAATTGAAAGAATTACAAATTTACCAGATCAGAGACCTGCTAATGTTCTATCAACTAGTAGGTGAATAAATGTTATTAAAGTGAAAAAAAAACCTATGGATTTTGCGTTTGACTAATTTGCCAGCTTAACATTGTATTAATGTAAATTTGAGGTTGTTAATTTACTGTTTTAATACTAAAGAAAGGAAAGGAACTAATGTTGCATTTAGCTGTTTTTTTATGTAACTCTTCTTAAAATGGATTTTGGTGTTTAATGGTTCTTATGTTTATTATCTTACAGAGATAATGAACGCCAGAAACAAGGAGAAATAAGTAGTAAAAATACCACATGCAAGATAAAAGCTCTTAACTGGAAAACAATACATAAAGACAAAGTATCTGGAAGAGACATGCATAATCAGTGTAATTTGCCTGTAGTTGGTGCATGGGAATTTGAACGTGATGATGATGAATATGTTGCATTTTTAGAACTCTTTTTGAGTTATGTTCTTGAGAGGGACCTGGTAAACTACAGGGACATTGGAATTCCATTTCTTAGTAGCTTTTCTGGACTTCTCCGAAAGCACGAATTGAACTCTCTCTTTTTTGATGTCCACACAACACTGAAGCGTCGACAAGGCAAAACTAAAAGTCAAAGTGTGTTTAGAGCTGGGTCTTGCTATACTGTCATGCTGGCACCTTGTGATACTGAAGCAGCATCTGTCTATAATGAAAACCAAAATATTTTTGAAAAAACAGCAAATGTACAGTCCGTTGTACAGACAAGAGAACCTTCTGTGCATAACCTTATGAAAGGACTTAATGAGGGATTATTTGGTTTAAAATACAAGTCAATTTACAGAGCTCAGACTGATAATCAAGGAGTCACTGTTACATTAGCAAGCCAAACCTTTCCTAACCGTGCTTCCTCTACCCTGCAAACTCAGGCAACTTCTAAATACATTTACAAAACTGTTGATTTACGTGATACTGTACCAGGAGAAGAACTAGCTGTAGAATTGATTGGCAAGTTGAGCAATAGTGCAAAATTGCTTGAGTGGATGATCAGATGGTCTGATAAAAAACTGTTTTGTGGTTCCAACAAACAAGATTTAGAAGAGATTCTCCCAATGATACATATGAAAACATCAGCAGCTGCTGTCCTTACTTCCTTGTGGCTGTTAGAGCAGTTATACAGAAACAGATCTCAAAGAAAGAGCATAAAATGTAAGGTAAGAAAAACGATGGGGTAAGTGTCAATGAAATATGTGAGTGAGTTATGCCAATAAAGAGAATCACACACATTGTACCTCATAGTTCTGTTCTAATTAAAATCTGGAATATTGATGCATATCCTTTCCTTTCAGGGTTGCCAGGAAAAGAGAAACATTCTATAAATATGTGAATTCTGTCTGTAGAAATACTTGGGTTGGAGATGAAAGTTCTCTTTGGAAGCTCTGTTCAAAATCTAGCTCATTTAAGCAGATAGCATATTATTTGAGAAAATTCCTCTAAGTTTAGCTGTCATGTCTAATTTTAGGCATTATCTTCAAAGAAACTTGGTATTGGAGATAGAATACGACCAAGCAATACAGAGAGTAAGAAATAGCTTATCTGGGAAGACTCGAATTTGGATTAGTTTGTCTTTGAGGCTGATACAGTCTGGTTGTAGTATTTAAACCTGTTAAAGATCAGTGAAAAGTGACTAGCACTGTTAGACCGAGTTCGAGTATGTGTGTGGATATGAAAGAAGAGCTTTGCCTGGAGAACTTGGTGAGTATTGCTTTAGCTTATATTTTAGGGGCAACTGGATCACTTAGCATTTTTAGTTGCCTCTACATGAAGTCATAGAATACATGAAAGGCATTGAAGGGACAGTTGTGGGATTTTTGTTGGATTCTTTTCTCCCATAGCATCAGATTTTTTTTTTTGTTCTTGGTTTTGGCTGTTATTTCTATTTTCTACAAGTACCACCTGTATTTTGTTTATAACTTACTGCCAAAACTTTGTGCATATACGTAACTGCAAGATTATATATGGTTTTTTGGCTTTCATACTGTTTTCAGTTTTATGTGTGATGAAGGCCAAATCTTACTGTGTATGCTTGTGTTGATTCTATTGTCACGTGATGTCTCTGACAATTGACACTGATAACCTTTCTTATGTTTCCTTTGGGTAATTCAGGAGATAGTTTCTTCACTTAATGCAAAAAGGGGCAAAACAGGTTCCAGAGGCAATGGTAAATCCAGGATTTCTCAATTCTATAATAAAGAAAAAGATATGAGTTAAGCATAATTATTCTATATGAAATCATTGTGGGTTTCTAAAAAGCATCAAGTATCTTTGTTTTTTTAACTAGTGAATTTTGATTATCATTATTTTTATTGATAGCATCCAGTTAACCAATACCTGAAAGAATCTGGATCTTTGTCAGGAGCCCAGTCTAGAACAGAGAAAGAAAGTAGTGTGGATGAAAGTTCTTCCACAGTGGCCAATCCTCCAGCTAATGTCCAGAATGTACAATCCTATGATGATCTTTGTGGAACTGATTTTGGGTAATTTTATTTTTTTTTTCACCTGAGATCTCTAGTTAGTCATGCTGCTGAGCAGCATGTCAGTATAAAGATTTCTACTATTATTATGTTTTAATACATGTTCAATTTTGAGTGCAGTGTTGTCCTATTGTTACATCTGCCTGAAGCAGGTTAAATATTCTCCATCAGCAGTTGTACATCTAGGTAGAAAACAATATAGCTGTTGCATATTAAGTGAATTCTACTTTGTTGTTTAGGACTTAGTGATGTGGAAATAGAATCTAGATTTCTGATATAATGGATGTCATGATTTTCTCAAAGAATTCAAATAACTTCCACTCTCTATAGTGTAATTTTCCTTTAGTTGCGAGGTTCACAATTTTGGTTCATTTTTCTCTGAATCTGTAGTTTAGCTATGTTCATATCTGTGTATGACAGAAAAATAGGTGGAAAAGGCAGTAGGTGTTATTTGTTAATATCTTGCACTGTCCTGAAGATAAAGTATCTTAGCCTGAGCTCCTTTGTGGCATTTAATCTGTTGCATTAAAGGAAAAAATAGATCTCTAGTATTAGAAGATTTATAGAAAGATAGATGATAGAGATACATAGATCTCTAGTATTCACAAGGTAATCTCTAGTATTTTGAGACATGATTGTGTGTCTTGTCTCGCAGTTTTTTTATTATTTCTTTATTTTTAATGAAGGAACTTTCTGTGATGGAGATAAATGTAACCTTAACCAGACAATTCTGAAGTCATACCATTTGTCTTCCATTTTTGGTAGATCATGTGTGTTGGTTGCATTTTTATGGAAACAGCCCATCAGAAAGGGTGTACCATTAATGGACATTTTAATACCACACTGATACCAAAAAAACCCAAAACAAATTAATCTTGATTTAAGTGAAAGTTGGACAGTGTTTAGTTTAAAATTATGCACTAGCCTGCAATCCAAAAGTGAAGGAAACCAGATACTTATGTGTTAATTGCCTTTTATAATTCCAATTACCAGAATGTCTACAAAGTCAGAGCACTTTGATAAAAAGGAAATGAACCATGGAAATGATTCTGTACCTCATGTGGCTGAAGATCTTAATGAGAAGGGAACATTTTTTCAGCAGGAGTTAGATGTAACACCAGAACGAGAAGGTTTGTTTTAATGGTATATCCTTTTACTATGATCTGACATATATTCATGCAAGGCTCCACCTGATTTATAAATATATTCCCCTCTATTTACTTACTCAAAAAAATTAAAAAAGTTTTAATTATTATATTCAAATCTTATTTTCCAGTTTCTATCATAAGTAAATTTCTTACAGTTGTTTTGTCAAGACTTTCTGATCATTTTTTCACGTATATAACTTTGTTGCTGCAGAGATAGAACAATGTATATTAACATGTTCTATTCTCTCATATACTTTCATTCCAGAAATACTCATGAACTGTGCAAAACAATTTCAAAACTGTAGGAGATGACTATGCATAAGTTGAATTTATCATATTTATACCACTTAAATAAGCTGCTTTTTTTCCTCCTCTCTTCAAGTACATGCATCATCACTAGTAATAACACAAATTTTGAATTTGCTGAGACCTGTCTGAATACTTTACTCCTCACTAAGGAAGAAGGTGGCTAATGTGATCTGCTGTCATAAATACAAGAAGAGTGCTGTAATCCATGTAATTTTCTGATTTTCAGTAATTGTGTTTATTTTGTAGAGTTCTTTGAGGAGCCATATGAAACTCCAAAAAGCTCAAATAGCTCTGTCAAGATCAAACCTGAAGAACATCAAAAAGAAAAGGCAAGTTACTGTGGAATCACCATAGAAAAGTTTTTGGTGGAAGGGACCTTAAAAAATCATCTTGTTCCAGCCTGTCTGCCCTGGGCAGAGACACCTTCCATTAGACCAGGTTGTCTGGGACCCATTCAGCCTGGGCTTGAACTCTTCCAAGGATGGGGCATCAACAGCTTCTCTATGAAACCTATTCCATTGCCTCACCTTCCTCACAGTAAATAATTTCCTCCTAATATCTAATCTAAACCTACTCTCTTTGTTTGAAGTCATTCCCTGATTGTCCTATCACTATATGCCCTTGTAAAAGATCTTTCTCCAGCTTTCCGGTGGGCTCCTTTAGGTACTGAAAGACTGCTTTGAGATATCTCTAGAGCCTTCTGTTCTCCAGGCTGAACAACCCCCACTCTCTCAACCTTTTCTCATAGGAGAGGTGCTCCAGCCCCCCAAGCATCTCCGAGGCCTCCTCTGGACCTGCTTTAACAGGTCCATGTCCTCCTTATGTTGGGGGTCACAGAGCTGAACACAGTGGTCCAAGTGGTCTGTTCTGTAAGGCATTTTACTACAGTGAATCTGTGTAAAATCCTGCATTTGTTTCAATTTCTTAGTTTGCAGATAGTTTGTGCATAATAGGGTTGTTTCCACATTTTCATCTTTGCCTAAGTGGTGTGAGATTAGCAGAATGTATATCCAGGGTACTATATGGACATGAATTTGAAACTAAAGTTCATGATAATGACTTAAAAAGAAAGATGATCAGGAGAATTGTTAGAATGACTCCTTATTTCTGATCTGTAGCTGTCCTCTGACAAATGTAATTTTTATTATTGTATTGTCAGATTTTTTCACATGGTTCAGGTGCATCTTTTTGTATTCCAGCAGGTCTCTATTTCAGATGTAGACAGTCCCCAAGAAGATCAAAACATGGAAAAAACAAAGGAAGAAAAGCTAGAAGAGAATGTGTGAGAATCTTTTTGTTGCTTTTTTGTTGTTTTTTTAATTACTTTTTTAGTTTCACTTCAAAATCTAAAGTCATTTTGTTAATTACGGTATCCAGTGAAGTCTCAGGGGTTTGTACAGTTGTTTATATTAACAAAGTCATACTTTCACACCATTTCAGTCGTCTCTTATTTCACATATACAGACATTTCACATATAGAAAGTGCAGGGTGAATGAGTCATTGTTTTAGTAATGATCTAATAAAAGAATGGTTTGTGGAAAGGTGCATTTTTTGTCTGAGAAAAGGATAGGCAATAACTGGAAAACCTTTCAGATTTGTGCTTCCTTCTCCAGACCTGAAACAGAAGCAGCATCTTCAGGCTAAATAGAGGTTATAACTGTTATTTTGTTATAAAACATGGAAGGCATAGAGATTGTTGTTTATGAAGCAGAAGGAGAGACAAAAATGTAAATAAGGTTGTTAGATCCAGAAAGAGGAATGGAGGCATTTTACACACCTTAAGAAATTTACTAAGACGTTTTTAAAATTTAGTTTTTTAAAATCTCTCTACATTTATAATACAATACATATATATATATAAAAATTATAGATACAGCTGATAAACCTGGTTGCCATATCCTCTGAATAGATGGTTGCTGAGTTTGATTTCTCTGACATTTTGCAAGGGAAGAAACTGTATTCTGTAAACACAAGATTCGTTATATTTGCAATGAGGAATTTTGGTACTTTGATCTATTTTCATTTGTTTCTTTAAAATATCAATCTATTTCTATTATTCCAATTAGTTTTCTTCTTGTGTCCACCAAATTTGTAGTAATGAAATCTTCTCCTCTGATACAGTGCTTCATTGTCTTAATGTTTATACTTATTTTAGGATGTAAGCATATATAAGTAAGTAAGTATATATATATAAGTGAGCATGTATATGTAATGTTTCTGAAAGACTTTTAAATGTCTTAATTTTAGAAAGATTTGGAGTCCTCTACTATTTTAAAATTACATATTTTGTTTTAACTAAACATAATTTAATTCCTCAAGAATTTATTTATAACATTGTTTTTTCTTTTTCAGAGATGCGTATTACAGTGATTTTAACAGTATTACTTAAATTGGATTTTCTCTTTTTCCACTGGAATCAAGCACTTTTATGCCTGTATTTGTGTTGAATGGCCAGAACTTTTTCAGTGCTTTTGTTTGAGTCAGTTTCTGATTGCTAGGGTGACAAAGCTTGAGTGTCAATATTTGCCAACTCAGATTGCAGTATAATGCAGTAATTGAAGCAGTGCAGATCAGTATGGCTCTGATCAGGTGGCCTTCAGGTATTTCATCTCATATAAAATACTTTTCCTGGAGATTATATATATATTTATAGACACACATGCATATAAAAAGAAAATAAACAGTGTAACAAATTTTTGTAGTATTTATAATACTAATGTCTTCTTTCTTTATAGTATGACTGAGGTTGTTACTAGCACCATTTGTCACTCCTCTTTAAAACATGATGCAGAAGTTCCTAGGTAAGAGAAACCTATATTGCTCTATGTAATAAAAAATGGACTGTCCCTATTAATTTTTCAGTCTACAGTAGTATGGTGTCTAGATTTGCTTACAAAATATTTACAGGTATTGTATATTGTACTTGCAAACTAAAAGCTTTTCCTGAAACCTTTTTGGACTGTAATCCCAGAAATCAAACATGTTAATTCAGAGCTACCAGATTTCAAGAGATATGTTCGTTTCATTTTCTGATTCCAGGCAAAATCATTATATAGTATTGCTATAGAAGATGTATTTTTACATAAAACACCTGAAAAATAATATTTTAAACTTACATTTTTATTAAATTATTAAAATGTGTATGTCCTGCAGCAACTGATAGGTTGGCAAAAGTATATACATAATATTTCTGTAAACAGGGAGAACGTTGGAATTAGGAAAAACAGTAAGGAATAAGTCTCAGGCTTTCAGTTCTAGGGCAGTCCTCATCAAGGTTTTTTTTTGGGTTAGAGGAAGATAATAACTACACATCACTTTGGATTCCATTTTCAGATCTCTTTTTCTTCTCGAGCTTTCCATGCCAACATTTTAAAAAAAATCCTTTTCTCAATCTTTTGGGGTTTCAGGCCTGGCTTACACCTTCTCATTATCTTCAAAAGATTTCCTATGCCCCTTCATACCTATTACATATCCAAAACTTGTTCAATATTACTCCTTAACCATTGCTTTATGCTTCTGTTTCTTCAAATGCTTGGAGGCCATCCTGTACAGGTATGAAATGTATTCCAAAGGTTGCCCATACCCATAGCTGCACCACCATTTTTCTAAAACAGAGAAAAGTCATTTGGGCCCATTTCTGTTGATGTAGATTAAGTCATTCAGTTTTCTTATAGCTTGATGTAAATATTTTATATTCTTTACCTTAATAAAAGATTTTATTATCTCTGTGGGAAAATTTAATGAATTTTATCATATGGCATTTATTATTTTAATTTTATTTTTTTTAATCTGAAATCTTGTTACGTTTTAAGTCCAAATATATGAAGGCACATTACTTTAAGTGAAAATCAATCTGCCTTATTTCAGCTAATAAGGTCCTTCTTTCTCCATCAGCTCTTTGTTATGATTAAACAGGCCCTTTTTCTTTCCTTTATGTCAAATAATTTTTTTCTGTCTGTTTCTCAAGTGAAGATAAGCTTTCAGATATGCTTGTGGCTGCAGAATCAGAGAGAACTTACATCTTTGTTACTGTTTTTCATTCAGTATTTTCAGAAGCGTAGGAAAGGTGTCATACATGCTGTCTAGTGAAGATTGTGCAGTGTTAATTATTAAACTTTTACTACAAATTATGTTTCTAAAGAACACAGGTATCTTTAAATTTTTTTCTGGATTGGTTCAAGCCAACATTATACAGATGTTTTGAACTACGAATGTTTTTCATGGTTTTGTTCTTTTCCTTCTGCAGTAATACAGATATTTCTCTAAATGATTGCCAGCCTTCTCAGAGTGTTGTGTCAACTATGTCAAGTGTTGCCCCTCACACTTCCATTTGTGCGAAGAAGCAAGAAGTCAAGGAAGAAGTCCCTACAGATGAGAAGCCAAACACATCAGAAGGTATTGGGCAGATGCTCCAAGATGAAATGTTCAAGTTAGTTCAGGTGAGAGCATCTCATTTTTTAAAATAGTTTTCACCATACAAACTGCATTGTTTTAGACAATGAAGGTAATTACTGATTTAAAGGTTCAATGTGCTTTAATAGAATGCATTAGGAAATGCTCTGATGCTGTAATAACTTTGCAGCTATACTAGGATTTAAGTTGTATTAGTACAATGAGCCAATTTTAAGTGACCTTACATTTACTGGAACTTCACAAAAAAAGTGAAGGAATTTGTCATGCTTTAGTATAACCTGGCTGTGGCAGGTATTTACCGCATCTTAAAAGCAAGCTCAGTGCAATAAACGATTATACAAATGAATAGTTATTGAAACTTTGAGATGTTTATATTGTCATCTGTTGTTACAGGGTAATGAACAGCTATAACATAGCCTGGACATAGAATTTTTCTAAGATGTTTGTTAAAGCTGTTGACAGTTTTAACTTTGTGCATGTGTATGTTCAGCTACAGCAGATCAACTTCATGAGTTTGATGCAAATAGTGCAATCATCCTTTGCCACCGTGCCAAACGTGCAACAAATGCTGCAGCAGCAGCAACCTGTTCACCTGGTTGGGAGCCAGGCTGCACATGCTGCCAAAGGCAATGGTTCTCCAAAAACAGAACTGCCCTCACCAGAAAACAGAGGAAAACCTGGTCAAAAGAGTTCTGATTTTCAACCAAGCAACAGTGTAGAAGATGGAGGCAACAATGGTCATGTGAAAGTAGGTATATTGAAGTGTTTTTTATGAGGATTGTTCAGTATGATATGTTATCTATCCTGTTGAATAGGAAATGTGGTTTTTTAGTGATTTGTGTAGACAAAACTATTTTTGGGTGTATGTAGTGCGTGGTTGTAGTGTAAATGGTGCTTTATTTGGTTTTCTGATTTAGAATCATCTGGATGTGAATGCCTCTTTAAAACTGCTTGAAAGCAACAGCAAGGAAACAGGATTTATGTCACCATCCCAAGATTTGCATTCTTCAGTGCCTGTGGAACCATTTCATCTCCTAGCCCCTTCCTCAGACTTCCAGAAAACACTGAGACTTATCCCTGTTGAAAAGAAAATGAGTTACTCACATGCATTTCCTTTGCTTAGGCTCAAATCAAGTTATTTCAAACCAGCATTTTTACATCCAATAGAAATATCATCACCTTTCGCCAGACCACCCCGTGTACCACAAGAAGCTTGGAGTTCATCAGATTCTTTTTGCAATGATCAGCCATCATACAACCCAAGAAAGAGTAAGGCAAAAGAAGATTGCAAGAGGGGAAGTTACGACCCTGGGATTCCAAAGCAAATGCATGAGGAAGAGAAGAGATGGGCAGAAACAGTGCACAGGGAACCTCCTAAACACCTGAACCTAGATCAGTATGAAGGACAGCAAGAAGTTTCACCTCAGCAGCAGTTCTCTGCAGGTGTAAATATGTACAAAGCACCAGTCATACAGAACCTGGCTGGTATTCCACTGTTGCACTTACAGCTTGCCCCAGTATCTGGTGTTCCACCAGTTGTAAAGCAGCCAAGCGCTACTACTTTAAGACCTGTTAAACCTGCAACAAAGGATGCTGGCTCCATAGAAACACTACAGGATGCAGGAATATCACTGCTTCGGGTTAATTTTCCTCAAAAAAAAAAGGTACTGGATTTTAATAATATAATTTTCAAAGTCATAGTGTTTTTTCCATTTCATGGTTTCTTATGATAAATAAATTCGTGCTTCCAAACTATGGAATTTGGAAGTGTTCAGCACAGCTATCAGGAGGGATCTAGGACTAGGGGTACCAGTTGATTTGCATGTCAATATAGGGCAGGCTGCACATTCCACAGTTCATCACCATTCAGTCCATTAATAGTAATGAATTCCAAGAATTTACTGTTTAAAATACTGGATAGTATTTATATGGTAAAAAGTTCTGGGTTTTTTTACGGAAATTATAATGGAATTATTTACAGAAATAGAATGCAATGAGAAATCCTCTTTTGTAGGGCTGAAATGGAATGCTGAAAGGCTTGATAATGAAACTTTATCCTATGGATGCTGAGAACCTGATGTTTTGAAAAATGTCGTTTCTGATAGACTCTTATAAGCTTGTGCATTCCAGTTGAAAAGAGTGGAGATGTTTTTCCTTGGAAGGTGCTTCTTCAGTCCTTGCCTACACTGCACAGTTCCTGCCTTCATCCTGAACTACATTCATAAGAAATGCAAATGTTAGTGAAATATGTTCTGTGGGGAAAATTCTCATCTTTTAATTGACTTTCAGAAAATAGTTTACATATGTACATATCAGTAGAGATTCTGGTGTGATGCTGTTAATACTACATTTCCATTTTCTTCACAAACTGCTACAGGAGTTCTGTTTGTATAACTAGGATCCAAACTGCACTTGCTTTTTTCATCCAATCTGACTTGGGTTCCCCTTTCTGTTTCTTGTGTCTGCTTTCTCTCTCCAAACCCTTTCAGGCACCAAAACTCATCCCATTTCAAGATCTCATTGCATTTGAGCAACGCCACCAGCATCGTTCTGTGCCCTGTACTTCCTTTAGACAAGAACAAACTGAACCTATCCAGCTACTAAAAACTAATGTTGAACCATTTGAACTAAGGGATGTGCAGAACAATAGAAAAAGGCAAGCCAAACTTTTAAATTGGGAACTATATTTTGAAAGACTTAACTTGTAACGTGTACATTCAAGCTTTGAGATGAGTGGGATAGAATGTAATAAAATTGCAAATACTAGTTAAAGTCACAGCAGAAGTATGTCATTAAGGCATAAAGAAGTTTTTACTGTTAGCAGACTGGTAGGAAGAAAATTCAAGGAAAAATATTTTTCATACTGCAATCTGTGTTTTAAAGTCTTATTATCACCTGACTATTTGTTATATAATATTTAGGAAATGCTTTGCTGTTTACCCACAAAGCATATTAGTAGGCTGCTGTCTGTGCTTGCTGCATATTGTTACTGTTAGTAGTAATTTTCAGGAAAAAAAAGGGTTACAGTCCTTCAGTATAATTCAATATGTAAGTTAGTTTTTAATACAGACATTGATTAATTACCAAAATTCCTGCTAAAGCAGGTTTGGGTTTTTTGTAAGGTGTGTTATTAATTACTTAGAAAATTTGATTTATTTGTTGTTAATTGATTGCACAAGCAGTTGAAAGAGTTTGTTTAAGCTGCTTACATATCTTTGTTCAGTTTTCTTAGAATGTTGCTAGAACAGTCTAGAATAGAACACTTGCTTCCTTCTGATTATGGTGGTTTTTAACTCTGGCTTTGGGAATGTGAGTTCATGGTGAGTCTTTCACTTAAAACTTGCTGCACAAATTAAAACTTGCTGCACAGGTAACTGCAGATGGAGTTTAGAATACTTGTTTTGATATTGCCTGCAGAAAATGCTTGATGCTACAGTTGTTAGTTTATAATCTACTTATCACATACTAAAGAAGAATTGCAACTTTTTGAACAAAAGAGTTAATTAGAAAATTTCTGTGATAGCTGAAGTTTGTTTCTTACAGATTTCTTATGGGCATTTTGTGGGCATTTATTCATTATAGACAAAATATGGATGTGCAATGTTATGTGATTTGTAATATTTAGTATAAATAGCTTATTAGACAATTAACAGATGTAGTGTGTTTGGTATTTTTATAGATTTCCACAGCAATTTTGTGCAGAGCTAATCTGTATACAACAATTCTGTTTATCTTTACCATCTTTATTTCAGTATGTTTTTTGGTGGTCTTATTCTTTATCTGTAATTAATATGTTGACAGAAAAAAGAGGTGTAATAAGAAACAACTTGAGGAGGAGGAGAAGAAAGCAAGTGTGTCCTTCTGCCCAGAGGACTCTATCATCCCTGTTAGTGACACAGAAATAGCTGCTGAATCAGAGACTGGGGTATAGAATGATTTTTTTTTGCTTTGCCTTTTTCCATTTAAGTATTAACAGAACAAAAAGAATTGGAAAACTATAAACCAAGACAATGATGTACTTCTCTTCCAGGCCCTAGCCTAGAAACAGTGTGCATATTTTTAGTTCATATACTTGCATTTTCTGTAAACTGGAGATTTATTCTTATAAAGTATTCTAAGATTGCTATTGTTTTTCCTGGCGAATGAACTTGTCAGTTTTGATAGGATGTAAGTCTGTATGTACATTTATAGTAAAAATACATAGACATGTTATTAAAAAATACTGTATTTAGCCTAGTAGTAATGCTAGGAACGAATGACCCAGGCATTACTTTTTTCATGTGAGGCTAGATGGAAGACTGTGTAAGAGTAAGGATGGGGGAGCATGACATCTCAGCTCTGTCTCAACCCAGAAACTGAGAAAAGAAGGTTTTGATTTATGCACTTGTACTTTTCATTTGCCAAGGGCTTTTTGATACCATTTGGGGATTGCACGAACCAGATTTCAAGCTGGAATTTGACCAGATTTAAAGATAGATCACTCCCTAGAACAGTAGGCTCTAGTTCTGGTCCATATCATACCTTATTTGAGACCTTAGCACAGCAGGTGGAGACCCTCACCAGACCAGAGAGACGTTTATTAAGGTACAGCAGAGCTAGCATATACTCAAAGAGGAATAAGGAATTTGTGTTACTGCAGATCACCCCAAGGTACGTATGAGAATGTTGCATAATAATCCCATTAACTTGGAATGGATCAGAAGAATTAAAAAAGGGGGTAAGAAAAGTAATTGACAATGATTTTTTTTTCTCAAATCATTACTCACACAAGGTGTAATGGATAGTTGACAGCATCAAGAAAACTTTTAATCTGCATTGGAACTATTTTTAAAGATGATTCTTTTTCTTTCTTACATTAGGATGACAAAACAAAATCTGCATCTTACCTTCAAGATGGTTTTTTCATTTCAATGGGCAAGTACAAGTCTTTTTAGTACTTTGAGAGCTTAAATTAAAAAAAATTAAAGGAATTTAGGTTTATTAGATTTCAAAGGAAAATTCTGTAGTCATCAAGACCTTATAAAATTGGATCAAGTCATCTCTGGTCATTACAGCTTAATGGCTTAGGAAATCTTTCTCCAGACCTTTCAGGATGTAAAACAGAATTTGGGCTTTTTCAAGGATAATCAGTTTTCAGAAGATAGGTGTGGAGAAAGATGCAGGCAAATTCAAGATCTTGTATCAATAATCCGAAGGCTTGAATAGTTCTCTTGAAAATTATAAAAGTATTTTAATTTTTTTTAATGAGTGCTAATCTTATGTTTAAAAACAATGAAATTAATGAAATAATAACAGTATGTTGAGTGGATTTCAGTAACTATGGTTCACAGTAACTATGGTGATAGTAACTGTGATTTTCGGTGACTATGGTTCATAGTTGTTTCTGTTCATGTAATTCATCAGAATAATGCTGTAAACAATGCTTTCAAATCCTAAATTTGTTTCTTTCTTTTTAAAAGATATTCCAATTTTATTTGCCTGCATATTCTAATGACACAAAATTTAAGGCTGTTTTAGAAACTAATTTTTACAAGGTTTTATAGCTTGCAAAATGAAGGCTACGCCTGTGGAAAGATTTGCTTCTTTCTAGCGTGTCAGACATTCAGCACAATATTCAGTCCTATCACAGGAAAAAATGCAATCCATTCTCTGGAATTTGGCCTTAAAGAAAAAATGGCTTGCAAAGCTCTGTAGAAACAACAACAAAGAAATAAAGGTACACATGTCATGAATATTCTCTCCCTTTTAGAGACTGTTATTGTACAGCATACTCAAGTATTTGATTTAACAAATCACATCTCTAAACTGTACCTAAACTGAATCTAAAGTGAGCCTTGATTTAATTTCAGTGTAACATTGTAAATCTCAGCACAGTACATATTCACATAAAGTAGGTAGCAAGAACTTTTCTTGAAATCATTCATGAGGTATGCTTAGAGAAAAGTTAAAATTATTGGTCAGAAATACAAAGAAAAAACTGTTGGAGTCCGTAGTTTAATGCTAATATTATTGCTCTCAAAGATTTCTGATTCTTATATTATTTATAGATAATACCTCTTTTGTATTATCATATTTTAGATGTGATGGGGGAAGCAATTACTACTTCAGCAGATCTACATTACTTGGCTTCTGTAGGAAAAAAACCAGCAGAAACTCGAGATGCAAGTACAAGTACTCATCCAGGTAAGTGCTACCTGTATGACCTACAGAAACCAACTGCTTCTGGTATTGTTGCTTGTTAGTTATGATTTTTGGTCCATTTTCAAAATGCAGTAAGATTGAACAAGAAAAAAGTTTTTTGTACTCTAACTTTGTTTCATTAAAAAATATTAGTTAAAAAAATGACAAAGTTTATACTGATGCAGTTACATAAGAGGCTCCACATGCTTTCTGTAAATCACTTTTGCTGTGACTTTCTCTTTTAACTTGACTTTCATCTAAATACATTTTAGACAATATTTCATGTGAGGTTTCTGGAGTCCAAAAACACGAGCCGGTCACATCTGTTCCAGAGTCAGGTATGACTCCAGCCTTTCTCTACTTATTTTGTTGTTTGGGAAGGTTGTAAAAATATCACAATCTTAACACTGGTTTTGTCCATGAAATAGATTAGTACAGAGTGTAGATAACATGCTATTTCATTTGGCTTCTTGAAACTCAATATGAAATAATTATAATACTGTTTATTATTAAAAGACTGGAATTTTTCATGGAGTAGTATCCATGCCCTTGTATTCCTGTATGAGGAGATTATTTTTTTGAATTTAAGCTTGATTTAGTGCTGCTTAATCATGGGGATTTGGTGTAATGTAGACCAAATGAATGGATCAGTGAGATATTAAAATCGATTACAGCTCCACGTGAAATCGAGCTGCAGTAGCTCAGCTACTTACACAGTTGTTCCATACATCTGCTAAGTCATGTAATAGCTTGAAGCAAGTAAAAATGTTCACGTCTCAAGGAAGAATTTTATTTTCAGTCTTCTTTTGGATTAGTTTGTAAAACAAAAAATGGAAGGTAACTGAGTTTGGGCTAAAGACCTATTTTGTTTTAGGTTTTCTGCCTCCATTTGAAAAGTCATTAATAAGTTGAAGTAAATAGATTTCAGTACCTAAGTGTTTTCTCTTTGGTATCAAGTGAGCATATTAATTCTTCCTTTACATTAAAATTCAGCAGTGTTTTTCCATTTGAAGATAATTTTACTACGTGACATGACTTATTTGCAAATAATTCTAGTAGAGGTCTTTCTAGATGGGTAATACAATTTCTTTGGATCAAGTAAAGATGCAGGTTTTTTGGGTTTTTTTTACTTAGTCAGGAGGGACTTGGAAATTAATAGCAATCTAGACTGCAGCTTTGTCGAAGCTTCTCATCTAGAGAATGCAGAACTGTTTCCAAATACTTTGTCTGAAGTAGTAGCTTTTACTGTAATTATAGTACTGACTATTATTATTTTCTCATAGAATCATCTAGTGCACCTGCAGTACTACCACCAGACATGTATTTAAATCTGAGATTGCCCACTGAAGTGAATGAGAAACCTTTACCATCCTTCCTGTCAGATGCACCTGATTTGGTTAGTGATACAATGTTCTTGTGGTTAAAATGCATTTTAAGTGCAGTTTGTCTTAAGTAGTTTGGGTTGTCTCGGAAACAAAAAGCCTTTAAGCTCAAAGTGGTAAGAGGTAAACACAGGACTGTAAACACATGCACTGTAAACAATTTATTCAAAACACTTTCTGTATAACTCTTCATTATCTGGTTGTTTAGCATGGACATGAATATATCAGTGTGATTGACATTGAAGACAAGGACATCCTTAACAATTTACCCCCAGTACCTGAGTCTGCAGAAGAGATACCTACTGCACAGGAAAATAAGAAGTTTGAAATTCCATCTACTGCAAAACTTCATCACACAGCAGCTTCTGTTACTAATGCAATTCCACCTGAGGCTCTTCAGAAGCAAGGTAAGCCATTTCTGTTTTAAATCCAAAAAAAAAGGAATACGCTTTTGTTATAATACTGTCTTAAACATCAACACTTATACATTTGACTTCTTTTGTGATGATTCCTGCCTCCTGAGACCTACTATTAACTGTAGCACGGCTATGTCTAATTACTTGCAGTATGTAGTTACTTGCGGTTTATTCAATTATATTGGTGCATTTTTTCTTTTATTTCAAGATGATCATCAGAAAAATGTGCCAAGCCAAGTGCAAAAGGAAGATAGGCCAAATTCTGCTACAGATCGTGTAACTTGGAACGTTTTATGTGGAGATGACAGAACTCTTCCTTCTTCAGAGCTTCAGTGCGAAGTAATTAGCAAAGAATACTTTTCCACAAAGCAGCAGGAAATGGATATGCAATTACAGACATTACAGAACATAATAGAAAATATGGAGCAGGATTTCAAAAGTACCAGAGTGGTGAGTTCTGACTGGTAACTGTTGTTTTTTTAAACAGTTTATTTTGTAAATTTTTTCATCTGAAGATAAAACTTACACTTCAGAACAATGTGTTCTCAAATCTACTTAGTATCTATTGAGAGACACATTTCTTCCACATTTAGTGCTGAGTCTCTTGGCTAACATGATTACTTACAGTGGATCAAATGCTGGCCAGAATGGCCAGTTTTAAACTTGAGGAAACTTCTGACTTATGAAGACTCTGGAAATATTTTAATTTCTGTAGGTTTTAGTTAAGATACTTTAAAAATAAAAAATAATGTGATCAGTAGGACTAAACCTATTCACACAAATAATAGAGGTTTTATATTTTCTCTAAGTAAGGGTCCAGAAGATTGAACTTATTAGATGAAGTAGGTCAAGTAGATCAGTTTCAATTCCTGAGCTTTTTTTTTGCTTTGAATCAGCAAACTGCATTAAAATATTTATAAGATTTTGAGAAAAAAAAGTTTATTTAAAGTAAACTTTGCATGAATACCTGTGGTGTAAGTCTCAGAAATATTTTGTAGAAGGTGTCATTACCTAATTTCTATATTTCGTTTATAGTTAGTGAAACTAATAGAAGACTTTGAAAAGGCTGCTGATTCAGACCTTGGTGCTCTTCCTTCATTCCCTGAAGCTGCAGGAGTCATCAATGATGGTATGTGTTCAGTTAGAAGGGTATGAAATTTGCAACTGAATACTAAACTTGACTGACATTTAGCTACCACTGAAGTTAAATGCAATCCCAAAGGGTGTTACTGGAATATAAACCAAAAATATCAGAAAGATTAATGAAATGAAAAGTAGCAAATCTGAATCAATATTGCTTCAATGAAAGTGGATTTGGAAATACCTGTAAACTTTAATCGTTTCCAATCCCATAACACAGGGCTTTTAAAAAGATGTGTTTTATGAAATCAAAACATGCTGCTTGTAAGTGCTTTGCTCACTAATGTAAAAGAATATGAAATTTGTCCCCAGGATTTTTTTTTGGTGGCTGTTCACTTGTCATACATGTATTTTATTAGAAGCTTACATCAGCGTAACTGTTTAGTATACCGTATTTTATGTAACAAATGACTGTATAGTATCTACTTATTCCTATACTGTGCCAAGAACATGATCTAGTTTATTTATGGCGTTAACACAAAGCCAAGTGGTAGTACCAAGCCATGACTATGTTTGTATCCATCCATAATTATGATGCTGTTTAAGATGTCTATTAACCTCACACTGAGGAACTGTTGAGTCATTTTGTTCATGTATGCAGGACTGGGACACACACCACAGCTCTGCAAGTGCCCTTTTGTAGGGAGGCAGAGCTGATCTGAGTTCAGGTTGTAGGTTTGACAGATAAACTACAGATGCTACTAATAAATATACAAGAGTGACAGTTTTTGCATTGTGAGGATTTTCCATTTGTCTACACTGATCACTACACTTTTTTTCACCGAATTGGAATGTTATGTGACAGGCATGATTTTTGAAGATGCTGTAGATGATCAAAAGGAGGGCTTAAATTTGGACTATCCTGTACCCAATTATACTACAGTGGAAGTACCCAGCCCTGCCTCTGCAGCTTCAGCTTCTAACTTTCCCAGCGGCAAGAAGTCATCTTCTGGTATAAACTTTATTGTGTATTTTTCACTTTTGCACCTTTTAAAAATAAGTAAACCTTTTCTTACTGGTATAATACTTCCTTATTGTTATTGTACAGAATGTTTCATATTGCCAATAACTCGTTACTGTCAGCCATCAGTCTTCTACATGGCATTATTTAGAATGGCTTCATTGACAATGTGCGCTGTTAAGGAGTTTGTATTACATGACAGAACAGTATCACTAAGCTTTGAAAACAGTTCAACAGTGAATTGTACTTGCAGTCAAATTCACTGTTACTGAAAGAAAATAAAAAATTTTGGGTCTGTTTCTGAAACCCATCACTATGCTGATTTGTACTTTCTTAGTTAAGTGAACATAAATGGGCACAGTGTGACAGAACACTCAAAGCTTCCTCCAAAAGCTGGTTTTATCATCTCTGTCATCTTCCTGTGTTTAAAGAGATGATATCTTAGTTCAATCCAGGCCACATCAGCAAAATCAATTCGTTTATTTCACTACTAATTACTGTCTGTGCCCTACAACATTGTTTTATGACTCATCTAATTTTGCAAACTGAGAGTAAATTGGTTTTTGCAATTATGAAGACTGCAGTAGCATTAAAAGGAGGAGGAAAAATCCCTCTGCAAGCAACCTGTGTCCTGAGTTTAAAAATTTAGTGTTGTATTTTGTCTCTGTATTCATTGCATTGCTTGCAGTCAGACTTCTCAAAGTTATACATACTTTGTATATGTGAACATGCATTTGATTGCCACATTTGCAGCAATCTGTCCTAGAAGATGTTAAAACATGGTTCCTGAATCTCCATAGAGCACACGTGAATCTCAAGCGCTATACACACCCAGATAAATTTTGAAAATAGTAGTGTAGTTTTTTCTTTAACAATGAACTTGTTACTTGCAAGCTTGGAAAACTGTAGGTGATACTAAGTTACAATTATAGTTATTTGAGATGTAGGGTTTAGTTTAGTAGGAGAGTCAGTGCTCTTCCTCCCACAACATCCATACTGCTCTTCAGTTACATCCCCTGAATCCCAAGCTTCTTCTGAGTTCCTGGCTTCTTCAAGTAAGCGTCAGTTGTTAATTTTCCATGAAATGCTGTATAATTAATTGGAACAGATAATTTCCAGTTAGTTGGTCATGCCAGAAAACTGACAACAATTATATCATCCTGGCAAAACTATCCTCATCAGCCAGGGAGCTGTAAATTACTGTTCTCTGGAGACTCTGTGCCAGCTTGGCAATCAGTGATGTGTCCTCTCACAGGCCATTAAGCCTACGTACAATATGAATTTATTTTTAATGTCGACATATTCAGGTTGATATGTTTCCGTATTTTATCCCACAGGCTGTTTTACATATAAATGATTAATTTGTCTACAGTTCAAAGGATTTTATTAACAAGGATTGTTTCTGTTTCAGGCTCTCACGTATGCAGAGATTGGCATGTTAGGTATGTGTTTTGAGATTAGTTTTATTGAAAATAATTTAACAAAAAGAGGACTGTCAGGGTGGAATCATCATGAAAATTGAGGCATTCATTTTAAAAATGAATGAAAGCCCTTCTGTTAAACAATTTCAGGCATTAGATTCTCTGACTTTGGTAGTGCTTGTTGGATTTATTTTAAGCAAAAACTGCAGAAATATTCAAAGTTCTTTTCTAGTTAAAATAATGGAGCTGTTAATGTAGATGTTACTATTATTTGTGTATATTTGTTATTGCTCCTGTTTGCAAACAAGTTTTTCAACAAAGTACTTGCTGCCAGTAGCTGTCTAGCAATGTCAGCTATCATCAGAAAGTTTTTAGTGTTACCATATGAAAAGTGTAAAGCCACAGACTGAAGACTTTAAAACTGAAATGAATCTATGCATTGAATAAAATAGTCTGACATTTGTATTTTTTACTGTTTGCTGTTAGTCTTCTGGATCTAGCTGTGCAGTAGGAAACAGTAGCTGTCTTCCCTTTCTTCATGATCATTCTGCTGCATTACTCACCTTTATTGTTTTACTTCAGTCATAGCAGAAAACTGAATGGTTTATCTTATTTTCCAAGCATTTTAAGTGGAACTGCTTGTTGTGCCAGAAGTACATTATGGAGTGATTACATGAGCTGGAGGATGGGTCTGAGGCAATAAACTTTAGCAGACAGTGATTTTTACCCCAAGGAGTGACTTGAAGCAACTATATCATGTAGTTGTAAACTGTGAGATAAGATTTTTAATGGAAGCAACTGATTAAAAGAGGAGAAAGAAATTGGCAGAGTTTAGGTAAAACTACCCTCTCACTCACACTGCCAGTTTCTCAGAAGGTCATTGGGAGCTGGGGTTCCTGAAAACTGGTAGCATCCCATTATCTCAGCATGGGCCGCAATACAAATTCTGTGGGCGCTTCTGTCTGCCAGGCTAAGCCTCCTCTGGGCTGGGCCAGCTGTGCTCACACACCCCAGTAGGGTTGGGTTGGGTTTCAGCTCTGGATGGGGCCATATTTCTGGATGGTTTATTCAAGGGCCACCTTTGCTGCAGTGTCTGGCATCGGGTCTCACTCCTGTCCCATTCAAAGTTGGCTCAGTTGTACATGATGACAGCAAAGCTGCACTTAACAATGGTGGTGGCTGGTACCTCTACCATATTGTCCAGGTATTGCTTGTGTGCACTAAGGCAGTAGAGATGTGGGGAAAGAAGGCTTTAAGTAAAATAACCTGAATATTCTCAGGCATAAAAGGAATGATTTTAGCTTGTTGTTCTTACAGACCTCTTCTACATTAAATTAGTAACATCTTTTTTTTCACCCCCCTACCTAACTTCAAGCTCTTTAGAAGATCCCCTGCAAGTTACTGGTCCGAGTGGTGTTACTGGCATTGTCAGTGATCGTGTAGTAGAAAGTGACATGTCTCTGTCAGAACTGGCCTATACAAAAATACAGGCAAAGAAAATCTCTAGGTAAAACCATGCTGTTCTTTATTATGTGCTAGTTAATGCATTTTAACCCTGCTTAGTCTTCTAATGGCTTATGTAAAACATTGGAAACAAGTATCTGTCTTGAGTTGATGTCAATGGATTAATATTGGAACTGTTTAATAGCCAAAGATTTACTGGCCATTATTGTCAAATTTGCTAAATTTCTTTTATTTGATCTTGAAATTCTTTCCTTCTTACTTGCTTTTTCCTTCTTCTACCAGCTGTAGGCTGCAGCAGAACTCTCTGTATACATCAGGATCAGTTCAGCCAATGGCCTGGGGCCTTCCAAAGCAGTTCTGAAAGACAGAATAGAAATTTCCTGTCAATGACACAGCAGCTTCAGAAGCTTCCAGCTTATCATGCTTGCCACCTTGCTGGAGATTCTTCACCTTCCAGACTGTCAGCTGTTCTTTTCTTAGAGAGGGCAAAGTGACAGCTGTTTCCTACTCCTGTTTGTGATACCACTTGCTGACAAGGCAAAAAAATACAGCTGTTCAGGATGTCTATGTTGTGGTGGTGCCACAGATCACACCAGTTTAAATTCTGGTTCTTTTTTCTGAATGCAGCTCACAACTGGAAGGAACAATTCAGGAAACATCTTTGAAATTACTTGGGTGCCAGGATTTTATTGTGTGTTTGAAATTTACAGGATGTGCTAGATTATTTCCTATTTACATCTGCTCTCAGGTGTCATGGTGCTGCTAGTGGATGCCTTCAAAGAACAGAAAAGGAAAGGAAAGAGATACAAACATGGATGAAAAGAAAGCAAAAGGAAAGAATGAGAGAATATATGAAGAAACTGGATGAACAAAGGCAGAAAGAGCATAATCCATTCAATCTAAGAAAGAATGTGGTAAGGATAATGGGTATCTTGAGGAGTAACTGTTGCATAATGTACAAGTGAATATGAATATGAGCCAGCAGTGTGCTCAGGCAGCCAAGAAGGGCAATGGTCTGCATCAAGAATAGTGTCACCAGCAGGACCAGGGAAGTTATTCTTCCTTTGTACTTGGCACTGGTTAGGCCACAGCTCGAGTACTGTGTCCAGTTCTGGGCCCCTCAGTTAAGAAAGATGTTGAGTTGCTGGAATGTGTGCAGAGAAGGGCAGCAGGGATGGTGAAGGGGCTGGAGCACAAGCCCTGTGAGGAACGGCTGAGGGTGCTGGGGTTGTTCAGCCTGGAGAAGAGGAGGCTCAGGGGTGACCTTATTGCTGTCTATAACTACCTGAAAGGAGGGTGTAGTCAGGCGGGGGTCGGTCTCTTCTCTCAGGCTCCCAGTGACAGGACAGGAGGACACAGTCTTAGGCAGCGTCAGGGGACGTTTAGACTGGATGTTAGGAAAAACCTTTTCACAGAGAGGGCGATTTCCTATTGGAATGGGCTTCCCAGGGGGGAGGTGGAGTCACCGTCCCTGGATGAGTTTAAGGAAAGGTCGGATGATGAAATTAGTGGTATGGTTTAGATGGTTTAGATGGTTTAGATGATGGATTCGTGTTGGCTAGGTTTTGAAGTTAGGTAAAAGGTTGGACTTGATGATCTCTATGGTCTTTTCCAACCTTGTTAATTGTGTAATTCTGTGTGTAAGTGTTGATTATTCAGGTCAAATAATATAAAGACTGATTTTTTTTTCTATTTTAATATTAGGTTTTTGTATTTGTAATTTTGTTTCATTAGAACTGGCCATAGTCATGTCAGAAATCAGTAAGCAAGTACACCAGTGATCTTCACTGGGTGCAGTGATGACTGTTGGCTGCAGATGGCAATCCTTTGGCTGTAATGGATACAGCTGCAACAATCACTGATGAAAGATGTGTTTTGTCATTGTTAAGATGTGTTTACATCTTTTTTCATCTTTCTGTGTACCTCCCAAAAAGCAGAGTTCAGATGCCAGCAGTCCTTTAGGAATATGACAGGATAGTGAGGGCCATCACTGCCGTTCACCCACACAGAAGGTTATGCAATTATAAAGAGTTAGCAGAGATGTTAGAATATGGCATGTATGTCAAGTATCTCATTAAATCTTTTGGTGAAGGCTAGTTTCAGTCAGCAAACAGCCAGAATTTTTTAAATTATAAGTTTAATTAGTGAAAACATGTCTATGGCCTGATACATCTCTGATCTGCACTGTGCTAGAAATAACTGGGGAAAAAAATAGGTACAAATGCAGTTTAGAAGTTATTTCTCAATCAGTATTAACTCTTAAAATACACACTTGTCATTTGGATGCCTTCATGACCTGAAAAGACCCTGCTGAGTCAGGGGAAGGTCTGGGTTTACAGAAGATGAGCAAATACAGCCCTATACTTTTTACTTGGTAGTTGAATTCAAGGGGTGCTGTAAATATTTCAGGCTGATGCTCTACTGGTTTTAACTCCCAAGCAGCAAACATGTAACACATGCAACTTCCCTGGTACTAAATATTCAGTTTTATGCATTTGTAGAAAGAGATCTCATCTATGTGAAGTACAGTATATCTCCCTTGGTTTTAAACAATCTTTCAGAATTCAATCATGCTCTTCTTTTGTACCTGTGTAGAGAAAAGTGATTCATGGAAATGGGTCCTGCTTCTCTCCTTTTCCCATGTTGCCAACCCATAAATATATATTTGATGCTTTTGTCATAGCTTTTTCTTCTGAAATAATTAGTGGAGAGATTCTCAGCTTTCAGGGATGGTTTTGGTTTTTTGGTGTTTTGTTTTTTTTGTTGTTGTTATTTTCTATTTGTTTGATTTTGGGGGGTTTTGGGTGGTTTGGTTGTTTGGGTTTTTGAAGGTTTTGTGGGGTTTTTTTGGCGATGGTGGTTCTTCTTGGTTTTAGAAAGCGTTAAAAAAATTCAAATTGTACTTTAGCAAACACAGGTCAAAGTGTAACCTCAACTTGTTTTTTAAATTAGTTATTATTAGGAATGTAATTGATTTTTAGCAAGCTTAAAGGCAAGACCATTTCAAACTTTGAGCTTGACGGTGAAGACATCTCCATAGGAATGTTGATTTTTAAAGCAGAAGACTTATGGAAAATGTGACTGCAAACTTTTAGAGGCTGGAAGGCTATAGAGACAATCTTGCCTGAACTTCCCGTTAAGGCTATATGCTTTCATACTGTGTTTTATTCTGAATAGTGTCTTAAGCAGTAACTTTCAAGTCAAATAAGTACAATTTGAGAGTAAGAGATTGGAGTGAGACCATAGTACATAATAAGTTAATTTTTATACTTTGTTTCACAGCGTTATAGTCCTACTTCAAAGGATATTAGAAACTTCCAGAAGAGGAAAGAAGAAAAAGACAGGTAGGTTGCTATAAATATAACTTGTGATAACTTATTTCTATATTAATCTTCCAATGTTAACAAAGAGGTAGTTTTAACTAGCTTGTCCATGAAACTTTAGATATCAATGTTATTTCAGCTAAAACCATAAGTAATTGATGTTTTCTTTACCATTTAGAATAACTCTGAACAGGCTTCATCTTTTGACTGTATTTTTCATTTTCCAAATATCATTGTGTCTTTTTTTGTCCCCAGTACTGATGCATTCATTCTGTCAAACCCATTGGTAAGAAATGTTACAGCTTTTTGGTAATAATCTTAAAAGGTTTAGTGCATGTTCTGTGAAATTGCATAAAAATGTTGTTCATATAGCCTTACAGGACTTGGAAGACAGCTGCAGTGAAATGAGTCATAGCATGAGGTAATGTGTAATACTTTTTATCCACAGAGTCCTGTTTTCTGAGCATCACAATATGAGAATATCACAGGCACTTTCTCTGATGAATGAAATTTTATCTGAATCAGCAGTGTCGCCAGCAAATGATCTTAAAGCATTGTCCAGCACCGGATCACCTCTAGCATACAGAAGAAGGCATATGGCATCTAGCAAAGGGTAACAACTCCTAAGCATTAAACTTGCTCTAGTGTATCGGTGTCTTTACCACACTTCAAATTTGTCTACAATTTGTAGCAAGTTGAAATGGAATAACTCGAGAGAAACTTCATATACGGCAGAATCAAAGATACAATTTGTCTGGATCATAGGAATCTCAAGTTCCTGTCCAAGTCTTGTTACAACCTGTGCTTCAAATCTTGGAGGCAGCCTTAAAAATGTCTTTTGGAGCACAGAATAAACCAGCTCTAGAGTTAGTCGTAACCCATTCCATTCAACAACAATTCCTTCACAGAAGAGGTGGTTAAACACTGGAATGGGCTGGTCAGGGAGGTGGTGAAGTTACCATCCCTAAGGTGTTAGAGAGATGACTGGACATGGGCACTTGATGCCATGGACTAGTTGATAAGGTGGGGATCAATCAAAGGTTGGACTCCAGATGTCTACTGCAGTATAGTTTTTCTTCTTCTGTACACAATTTCATGTTTTTCAGAATAATAGAAGGAACTGTGTACTTCAAGTAGTCCTGTAATTTCCAGACTTACATATTTCTGTTTCTCTTTTTAGGTACAGTGCCTTTTTTAGGTACAATTCCAGGATACAGAATTGTGCTGAATGTAGTCAGTGCTGTACAGAGCCTGCTTGTAGTGTCCAAGGGAAATTTAAGTTCATCAGACCTGCCAGAATCAGACATTCTAAGGAATCTCATGCAGGAAGTCACCTTAGGAGTGACAGTGACTTCTAGCTAAGGAGTTTTGTTGGACCTAAACTGGCTCTTTGTAAAGGCAGTTTGGTGTGCCTTCACTGAGATTGTCAGCTGATTCCGGTGAGGCTTATTTGCCCCACAGGCAGCGTGTGATGCTGAGCCTCAGCTAAGTGGGCTGAGCATGATTTCTCTTGCTATTACACCTCGTCAGGATAGCACTGTTAAGTCTAACTCGTGTAGAGGAATGATGTGGGGTATACAGTAGTAACTACTTAAGCTTTGTTTTTGTGTTTGTTTGTCTTTGTAGAGGACATCTGAACAGTCCTGTTCTTCCAGAAAGGAGCAGGATTGTTGCCAAACCTGGCTTTGGTCGAACAGTACGCCATTCCACCCCAGCTCTTGGTTTCACACAGTCCAGGGGTAAGAACTTTCTCAATGAAGCCCTATCCTGAAAATGATCTTTGAGTTACTGCTGGATTTTTGGGAGGGAGGAGCTTTTAACACCTGTGGCGTAGAATCTTGGAGGTTTCCTGTCATAAGGCTTTTGCAACTATGCTGTCATTGACCTGTTAAATGATGAGCATTACCTTTCCTGATCACCCAGGAAGCAAAGTCATAAATTAAAATTTTTAAACATCTTTGAGTATATTTGATCCGCATTTAAAAGAGTAAATGCTTTCTTTGTTTTTCCAGGAAATGCCTGTATGGTTCTACAGAAAAGTACTTCCAGAGGAAGACCAAGAAATGCTACAAACTGTCCTGTTAATTGTAGACGCTGTAAGTTACACAGAGCAATTGCCTACTGCTGCTCAGCTATGTAATACAGGGGAAAAATAAGACACAAAGAACACATTTTAGAATGTGTTCTCCTTTTCAGAACGTGGAGATGACGGAAGGAAGACCTCATTGTTGTATAGAAGTGTAGAGGATGGAGCCAGGCTTTTCTCAGTGGCACCAAGAAATAGGACAAGAGGCAGTGGGCAGAAGCTGATTAGGAAGAGCTTCTGTACTGTATGGGTGACCACACACTGGAACAGATTCCCCAGAGAAGGTGTGGAGTCACCGTCACTGGAGATATTGAGGAGCTGTCTGGACACACTCCTGTGCCATGTGGTCTAGGATAGCCGTGCTTGAGTAGAGGTCAGACCAGATGATCCACTGTGGTGCCTTCCAACCTGACCCATTCTGTGAATATATCCTACCTCAGGTACAGCATTAGTTTAGAAGTCATCACTTCTCCCCCACATAAAAATATTTTTAGTCACAAACTTGTGGAATATTTTAATCAAGCACCACTGTTTACTTTCTAGATGGTTTTAGCTGGATGGCAGTTTCAAGATTACTGAAACAAGTGTGCTAGATTTCAGTGAATTCCTGAAACTTTGAGTCCTCCTTTCAATTCAAATGTACAGGGAGAAGGTTAATCAGCGGGTTGGGATACAAGTATTGTGCCTCTCCCCTGCCTTTCTATTTTGCTTATTCTTTAAAGTAGGGATTGTCTTTGTTACCTCTCTGTACAGCATCTATTTAAAATATTAATGTTAGCATGGAAAAATTTGTAACTCAACAAAAAAAACACCCTTTGAATTTCAGTGGTACATATTCCTCATGCCTGTCTATTGGTCTGGATCCACCCAATTTTCCTTTCATAAATATTTCCTTCTAATCAAATTCCTTAACAGCAACAGAATTTCTGATCAGACAGAAAAAGAATTAGGAAAGAATCAGTCTGATTCTTAGGAAATCCTGCTGGTTGATTCCATTCTGCCTTACACCAGAATTATACTAATGGCATAATTTGGATAGTAAAATATTAGTGTATTTGAGTTGGCAGTGCAGAAATTTGAGAGAAGCAATAGTAAGCAAAAAGTAATTTTTCCTGAATGACTCACCTCTAACACATGGAAAGTAATTTTCCTCTTCCTTTACGTACATTCTCTTTTTAAACTCTATATACAAGTCGATCTATCTCTGATTTCCCAGCACCTTCTTTTATCTGTTTCTTCAGTATATCCCATCACTGCGAAAAGTTTCATTGAAGTTTTGTGTTTTCTAAGAGGCACAAACCGAGGATTTTTTAATTTAATCCTCTGTCAAATAATGAAGCAATGTCCCTTTTTGGGAGGACTGCCCTACAGAACGTGCTGTAGACACTGGGCATAGCGCTGTTCTACTCTGTGTTCTGCCACGGGAAGACAGTTCAGAGCATGAGGCTGGAAGGGGCCAGTAGCCTTTCCTCCCCATAACCCTCCACATCAGTTGAAGATAGCGGGGCATGCTGTTTTCACATGGGTTTACACACAGCTTCAGTTTTCAAAACTTGCAGTTTCTGGTCTTGGAGAAATTTCAAGAGATTCAGAAGAAAACAGCAAGAAATGTTGCAACACTGGTTGGCTTGTTTTCTCCTCAGCTGCTGAGTACGGAGTCAGCAGAGACTCAAAACAGAAGCCCCCACAAGCTACCACTGCAGTTCAAACAGAAGGTACTGATCAAGAGAGTGATATAGACACAGAAAGTCCTTGGACTGTGCCTGATGACATCCAGAGAATACTTCAAGATACTCATGACTCCCTGTTTCAGGTAGAGTATCTTATTTGATACCTACCATTTAACACTTGGTTTGCTTCTGCTTTATTTAAAACGTTTTCTGTTCAAAAACATGTGGGTGGGACAGATAAGGACATAAACGGTGATGCTTCAACTGAACTATGTTTTGTCTTTACAAGCAAAGTCATCCTTGAGAGCCTTTAAATCAAATGATCTTTTTAACAACTGCAGAGACACAGTGTCTGTCCAGGGCAGCAGACCCTGGTGGGAGTCCATATATAGGGAAATTTTGCATTGGGTGTGGGATAATCAGAACACAATTTGATTAGGACATATTTGAAAGGAATGGGATTGATTCTACTGTCCATGAATGATTCAGCTCATGTTCTCTTCCCCCAATAGGCCTCGGCACAGCATCGCATGAGTTTCTCTCCTCTTGGCAGTATCAACACTGACAGTGTTTCCGAAAGCACTGGAAGTATCCTCAGCAAACTGGACTGGAATGCAGTTGAGGCCATGATAGCAGAGGTGGAAGATTAAGTGAGAGTTTCTCAGCCACTGTGCACTTCCAAGTAGTTGCTGGTGTTTGGTTTCACTTCTAAAACCAATAATCGTTCTACTTAAAAAGGATTTAAGCTTGCATCGGCTTCCTTCTTAAGCAGTGTGGAAACTCTTAGTGATTTCAGTCTTGCCTAAATGAAATTAAATTTCTTAATGTGTAATTTGCTTTCTATATGTCTTCAGGTCAAGAAGAGCTAAATACATTAGGTAAAGGCAGACCAACAGTCTTAAACAGATATGGGTCAGCTGCTTTACATAGAGACATTCATACATACAAAGAAAGTTATTCTAAGAGTTCTGCACAACTGTTTTACCTTTGTACTTAATATTTAACATCATTCTGAAGTTATTTTTGTAACGCGATGGTTGTGATAAACTGATTTAATAAAAGTGAATTTGTTAGTTTCTGCTGTAAACGATTTACACATGGAGCACTATTATTTCTGTGTACCACTAGGACTGTACATGTGCACATGCACTACCCTTGATTTTAAACCCAGTTTACTTGTGCAGTAGTTTAGAGAAATCTTAGAAGAGTTTGAATGATCGAAAGAGGTACAACTAGTCAGGCAGCAATAAATGAAATACAGACTTTTGTTAGGAAAATCAGCAGTATAAGACACAAAGGACTGGGGTAAACAACAGGATCACTGTTCGTCTCTTTATACGATGCTGTTGTTTAGAGGTCCTCTAGTAGCCCCCAGGGGTCTGTGGAAGAATTTCCTGTTTGTACAGTGACCATCAGGTGGTTGTGGCAGTATGAACACATTCAGCTGTGGTGACCCTTTCCCAGCAGTTTTTATTTTTTGTAGTGAAGAAATCTGAATTTTTCATGGCATTTAAAATTGTGTTCATATCCAGTGATTAATTACTGCCACCCAAAACTCTAATAATTGAAAAAGTAAGAAAATTGCATGTGTCCAAATGAAGCTGCATCTTGGCAAAACATCAAAAATTGATATTCAAAGAAAAGCTATTACAACATTACATGCATACCAGGATACATATACCAATAGGTATGGATACCAATATATATGATTGAATTGTAGGACATGTAGGATGGAATTTACAGTTCCTGTAGGCTCAGAGGTCAAAACTGGCCATATTTTATTAGCAGTTCTCAGAAATTGCATCAGCTTCTCTCACAGGAGTGGCCAGAGTGCAAAACTCAGGATTGGATGTGATTGTCTCCAACTGGAAAGGGCCGCTACCTTCAAAGAATCAGTCTTTTGTGAAGACTGTGACTTTACCCCGAGTGTCATACTGTCTTTCTCCAGAGTGGCAGTGTGGTGGTTTAGGACCACAGTTTCTGCACTAGGGGCGGGCTCAACAGTGATGAGAAGACTGAACAGAATTTGAAGAATAGGGAAACAGTTTATTTGTCTGGAGCTCAACCAAAGAAAGCGAACAATTTAAGGGAACCCCAGACTTAACACAGAGAACACCCGACAAAAACCATGAAAAAAGGGAAAGGGAAAAAGGG
>VXBA01004276.1:0-65560 GCA_013399895.1 Serilophus lunatus
GGGGGGGGGTCCCTGTCCGTGTGAAGGGCTGGGATTGTCCCAAGGAGAAGGAAACCCCTCCTCCCTCCCTGGGAAAAAAATCCCGAATTTCTTTTCGAGTAAACTGAGCCTTTTGGAGATTTCCCCCCCCCCCCCCAACTTCTATCATATAATCCTATAAGATAACATTACATGATTGATATAGAGAAGCATAATACCTAATTAGTATTCCATGTATATTTTCAGATGCAACCAGCCTAGTTCTAAACAGTAAGGACAGGAATTTTAAACAAATCTTTTGGCAACATTTTGCCTTTTACTATAAAGATTGAAGTAAGATATATATATGTAAGAATTCACTCATCCCAAACTGTTTCCATTATTTCTTGCTTAAAGAAGAGGTAAGAAAATGATAACAACAGCTAAAGCAGTTCCCTCCACAGGTGGAACTTCCTGTGCACTTCCTGTTCACAGAATCACAGAATCACTAGGTTGGAAGAGACCTCCAAGATCATCTAGTCCAACCCTTGCCTGAACACCTCAACTAGACTAGGCCATGTCACCAAGTGCCACGTCCAGCCTTTTTTTAAACACATCCAGGGATGGTGACTCCACAACCTCCCCAGGCAGACGATTCCAATACTTTATTACTCTTTCTGTAAAAAACTTCTTTCTAATGTCTAACCTATACCTCCCTTGATGCAGCTTGAGACTGTGACCTCTCGTTATGTCAGTTGCTGCCTGGTGGAAGAGACCAACCCCCACCTGACTACAACCTCCTTTCAGGAAGTTGTAGAGAGTGATAAGGCCACCTCTGAGCCTCCTTTTCTCCAGGCTAAACAACTCTAACTCCCTCAGTCGTTCCTCATAGGGCTTGTGCTCCAAGTCCCCCACCAGCCTCGTTGCTCTCCTCTGTTGCCTCTTGTCCTCTTTTTTGGCACTGAGAAGAGCCTGGCTTCATCCTCTTGGCACTCTCCCTTCAGATACTTATAAGAATTGATGAGATTTCCCCTCAGTTGTCTGCTCTCAAGACTGAATAGGCCCAGCTTCCTCAGCCTTTCCCCCTAAAATCTAGTCCCTGAATCATCTTTGTTGTCTTCTCCTAGACCCGCTCCAATAGGTCCATGTCTCTCTTGTACTGGACGCAGTACTCCAGATGTGGCCACTCTAGTCTGAATAGAGGTGCAGGCTCTTCCTCATGCACTCCAGGGTATCATTTGCCTTCTTGGCAGCAAGGCCACAATATCTTTGTGGTCCTTCACAGAAATCTCCACTGTTTCAAAATTACTTGGGGGGAAGGAGGTGATGGTGGGAAGTATGTGTGTGTGTGAAGTGAATACAGTAATCTAGTTGTGGCCTCATCTATCCTCGGCAAAGGGGAATAATTGCTTCCCTTGATCTCTTGCTTTTGGTCTTGTTCATACAGCCCATGTTCTTCATAAAGGGACACCAATGACTGGTGTAAAATTTTTCCACCGGGACTACAGGTATATATATTAAGTGTGATAAAGTTTACAGTTATGAATTCATCTATTTCCAGAAAAGAGAAAACAGTCCTAAGTATTTGGGTGCATCAGAACTTGTCACCATAAAACCTACACAAAATGTAAATGCGGTCATTTATTGAAATTGAATTGAACACAAGAAAGTTTCCTTCAGTATAAAAGTTTGATGAAGATATGTGAGAGTAGATAGGTTTACTCTGTCCTGGGTTAAGAACTGGCTGGATGGCCGAGCTCAGAGAGTGGTGGTGAATGGAGTCACGTCCAGGTAGAGGTCCGTCACCAGTGGAGTCCCTCAGCGTTCAGAGGTGGGATCGGTTCTATTCAATATCTTTACTGATGATCTGGATGAGGAGATGGAATCCATTATTAGTAAGTTTGCGGATGACACCAAGCTTGGAATAAGTGTCGATCTGTCAGAGGGAAGGAGGGCTCTGCAGAGAGACCTTGACAGGCTGGATAGATGGGCTGAGACCAATAGTATGAGATTTAATAAATATAAGTGCCGGGTTTTACACTCTGGCTGCAATAATTCCATGCAGAGTTATAGGCTGGGGACAGTGTGGCTGGAGGATGCCCAGGCAGAGAGGGACTTAGGAGTGCTGGTTGATAGGAAGTTGAATATGAGCCAGCAGTGTGCCCAGGCGGCCAAGAAGGCCAATGGCATCCTGGCCTGCATTAAGAATAGTGTTGCCAGTAGGACCAGGGAAGTTATTCTTCCTTTGTACTTGGCACTGGTTAGGCCANTATAACTACCTGAAAGGAGGTTGTAGTCAGCTGGGGGTTGGTCTCTTCTCTCAGGCTCCCAGTGACAGGACGAGAGGACACAGTCTTAGGCTGTGTCAGGACAGGTTTAGGTTGGATATCAGGAGAAACTTTTTCACAGTGAGAGTGATTTCCCACTGGAATGGGCTTCCCAGGGAGGTGGTGGAGTCACTGTCCCTGGATGTGTTTAAGGATAGGTTAGGTGATGAACTTAGTGGTATGGTTTAGATGGTATAGATGTTAGGCTGATGTTGCATTGGTTGTTAGCCTAGGTAAAGGTTGGACTTGATGATCTCTACGGTCCCTTCCAACCTTGTTAATTCTGTGTGTGTAATTCTGTGTGTGTAATAGGGGTTTAATCTTGATCGGCAGCTACATGGCCATAATGCTGCTCTCTCTCTTTCTCCCTCCCCAACAAGGAAAATAAATGACTAAAATATATAAGCTTCAGGAAAAAGACAAGGAGATCCTATGTCGGTTACTCTCACAGGCAAAATAGGTTTAAGATTAATCTAATTTATTGGCAATTAAAAAAGAAGTGGATACTACAAAACATAAACAAAAAAAAATAAATATTTGTCTCCCACCCTTTCCGAAGCTCAACACGATTCTTTCAGTCCTGACTCCTCTGCCTCCTCCCCCTAGTAGGGACACAGAGGAATGAGGAATAGAGGTTGAGGTCAGCCAACATCTCCTCTTTCATGCTCATTTCTCCTCAGACTTTTTACCTACTTCTGCATGAGTTTTCTCTACAGGCTGTAGTACCCAGCTGCTCTAGAGTGTGATCCTCAATTGCCTGCAGAGTGGTATCTGCTCTGCTATGATCCTTCCCACAGATTTTAGGAGAATCTCTGCTCCAGCACCTGGAAGCTTCCTTCTTCTTCATTGACCTGGGTGTCTACAGGGTTTTCTCTAAAACGTTTCTTTCTCAATGTTCTTTCTGCCGTGCAGTGCTTTGTCCTTTTCTGAAATACATTTTGAGTTCTGTGTCCTGTTGTGAGTCCATTGCACAGTCAGCTGGACCTGGCTGTGTCTGACATGGGGCAGGCCTTGGCATCTTCTCACAGAGTCTGTCATACAGCCCTCTAACCTAAACCTGGGCACACAAACTGAATACAAATTACGTATCAATTTTGCAAAATTAGGAGATAATATGAATTTATGCATAAACCCCAAAAATAATACTGTTATTTCTTAGTGCCACTTGCCTCTGGCCTTTGAGCTCAGTCTTCTCTTATTCTCTACCTGAGCTGAGAGGGAAATTGCAGTAAAATCTTGCAGCATTTATATATTCTCTCATTTCATACATCTGTTTTATCCAGATATCTCTTCTGGCAAACTGATTTACAGTGACTGATTCAAGGACAAACTGAATCTGTGCAACACTGGATGCACACCAAGATCTGATGGTTGATAGAAATACATAACTGTGTTCATGTAATGTTAGATGTCAGATTCATGTCCTTACAGATGACAACATGAAAGCACCCAGAAATACTGACATTCTCACCACTTCTTTGCTTAGAAGACAATACAGTATTTGTATTCACATACAATTGGAAAAATTACTTCAAAGTGGAGATTACTATAAAAGACTGACATTTCTGGAATTTCACTGGATTTGTTTAAACATTGTGAATAAAATGGTTAACAACTCAAATGCTTCTGAAAAGATAGTCATAGAAATTTCATGTTGTCCAGAAGGTAATTATAATTTAAAAATTTCAGGAATTTAAGAATGAGCATGTATTAGAGTTTAATTATCATATTAACAACACATATATTATGCTCAAGCCAAAGTTTGGAGTGCAACTTTTAGTTCTACTGACTTTTAAGTTATTAAAGCCTGAGATCCGAACTCTCTGTTTCCTGGTCTGATGTTTCCAAGCATAGACAATTGCAAGCAAACATGGAAAATCCAACTTCTGTTCATCTCTTTGCACAATTTGCACTACCACAATAGTACTATCTTTTACAGTTCCTTATTAGGTTATGTGTTTCACTAATTTGGATGTAGCTGACCTGGGACAACACAGTTTCCAGAATCTGCAGTTCTGGTCAACCTGTTCTGAATTTACTGTTCAAGCACTAAAAGTACCTCCCAAAATTTTTAAATGATGTGTTATTGGAAAGCTAAAAGTTAATGATAATTTGCTTATCTATGACAATGCAAAGCCAATTTCTGATTTCTCAGAAAAGCTACTCAAAAGATTTTTTTACATGTCCATTCTGTCCTGCTGCTCCTCAGACCCCTCATTTTAATGGCCTGATAATTGCTTACTCTTTTAACCCAGCCGATCACTAGCAAAGCAGCAGAGGCTGGAAGTGCAGTTCATGCAATACCGTTTTCTTTGTAACATACACTAGGAGTATTCGCTTCCAATTTATGGAACAGCTTTGCCAAGTCTTTAATTTCTTTGTTTGTAAGCAGAAAACTGATCCAAAAATGTATGTAAAGAGCTTCTTTCAGCTCAGCCGGCCATCTAAAAGTTAAATGGATGTTCAGACTTAGAAACATAGCCTCCCTATGTAGTTACTTAAAAGACAGAGGCACTCCCAGAAAGTAATTCTTCCCATTTCAGTTGCATGTCTGAGATAAGGGCATTATCTATTTCTCTATTGAGAAATAGGCCTAGAAAAACAGCTTTGACTAGATGCCCATTTTTCAGGCAGCTAGTTAGATGAGATACATTTCACCCAGAAGTGCCTATCTCTACAATGTCATTAGGTGAGTATTCCTGTCTCCCTTTAATGGTGCAGAAATGCAAAAAAATTCCCAGGTTCATACCACACTAATACCCATAAAGGCATTTATCAGCTTGTCAGGAAGTAATTCTTGGCCTCCAGAGTCCTTAAAATATCTCCCTGGTACAAATATTTTACCCAGAACTATGTGGTTGGGTCTGGATACTTCTTCAGACCAACGTAACAAGGAGTTTCCTATTGACTCCTCTCTTTTCACCTCATGACTGAACTGTATCGATAACAAACAAACAAAAATAATCTCTTAGATAGAAGATCTATTGAACAGGCTAAGTACAGATTTTTAATCACAAGATGGAAAAAGAGGACTAGAAAGAGAACAGAAAATAGGAAGAGGCTGGGAAACTTAAAATATTACGTAAGTTCTCTTGCATCTTTAAAATGAAAGTAGATATAACTTGTTTTTTTGTGTATGAGTATTTTTAAAAAAACATGTTTTATTTCAAGTTTCCCATTAACTCATCAGAGTCCACTGCTAGGAATTTTTGTTTTGATTTTTTTTTAGTTTTTCAGCCTGTCAGAGTTCAAGGCATCACTGAACAGCACTGTTCATCATGATTTATTTTTAGATAGTCTTGCAAAGAGCTTGGAATTGAGCTTCATGATGCTTACGTATTTTATATCCTAAGATATTCTATGATTGCATTTCTCAGAGATCAAATCAAATCCTTCCACTTTCCAGTGAAATAGTAAGAATTGCTTCACAGTTAGACTGTACAAGGACTTCTTTCAATAAGGCACATTATAAATTAGAAACAAACTCTGCGCTCATGTAAAGGAAAGACAAAGGCTAGGAACATTCCTGATGTTCTGTTTGTCTTAGTCAATAGATTATCCATGTGATATAATAAAGGACTTCTTGTAAAGCTTTTAAAGTCCCGGTCTGAGGCTGCCTTATAGACAAATTGTGAACTTTGTGTATTATGAAACAAGATGATGCGTATGCTTTATAAAAACATCAAGAAATTCCTGCAGCTGTAAGGTAGATGCGAAATATTTGACAATGTGGAGGTGCTTATGGAGGTAGTCAACATAGTGGAGGAAAAAACAATATTATTAAGTCCTTTGAAAAAAATGGTATAGCAAAAAGAAATAATGTTTGTCCCAAGCGTGTGAGAGTTGTAATGAAGTGCAGAAGCCTCCAACATCTGAACATGTATTGTTCTGACTGTGGCTCAGTATATCGTGCATGATTTGCCAGAGTAATTAAAAAGTGGTGACGTGGCAATGAAGGAATGGTAATTTTTAAATGTCTAGGTCTAACCTTAACTGCCATGAGCTTATCTTGGCATATGAGGTATACTTTACCTTAGCAGAAATAAATTGTGCCTAAATTGATGCTTACTGAAACCATCAAACCATCTTTCAGAAAGTGACTCCTGCAGATCAAATGACCCTACACGTATATCTATTGCATGTGACACATACACTATTAATTAGACAAACTGCAATCATTTTTCTTGATGTTACTTTAATGACAAGAGGGTGCCGCACAAAAACCAGTCATAAACAATTTCTGAAGTTCCATCTAAAACATGTATATATTGAGAGCAGTTTTTAGAGTAAAACATGCTTTACATCTGTACATTCTGATAAGGGCAGAAGAATATGTAATATTTAAGAAAAACCAGAACCTGTTTCTAAGGCTTGGGAGACCTCTGTTGGACATCCCTATCTTCTACAGCCAAAGCTAGCAAAGTCCTGACTGTCATAGGGCATCCAAGCTGCTGAACCTCGTTTTCTCTCAAATATCTACCGGTTGAAATCCAGCCGTTCAATTTGTGTTGCAGAAACAAAGTTGCATATATGTGGGAAGGCACAGGGCAGTACAGAGAGTGTAGTCAGGACAATAGATTGTCTGTTTTGGGTGAATTCCTTTCTTCAAATAACAGCCAATTTTATTTATTTTTTTTTCTATTTATGGTTGTTGGATGTTATGGTTATAATGAAAAAATCCCAAATGGCTGTTCTTCAGTTATTGGGATGTAACAAAATTCAATACTCAGATTGTTTGTAGACGCACAAAATTAAGACCCCACATCAGCTCCAAGCATCTGAATTTTCCTGCTCAAATTTGTAATGCCAGCTGTTTTTTTGCTTTATGCACAGGGCTCAAGAGCCTGGTTGCTCCTTTCCTTGACTATCTCAGTCCTGGGGTTACAATGTCAATGAATCAGTACTTTAAATCCTGATGCATTGTAGTTAATTAGTTAAAAAACAGAAAGTAAAGAAGTCAGAGATGACCTAAGACTCTTCCATGATTCAAGGAAGACTTTTTTTTCAAGACATATTTCTACAACAGATGTTTACTGAGCAATGAAAATTTAACCTTAGTTTCCCATGGAATTCTGTATTCATCTTAGTCTTTCTATAGCTTCTTGTACTAGTATGTTCAGGGGTCACGCAAGGCTGGTCAGGTCTCAGTCCATTTGAGGACTTCCACTTCAAAGGGTGACAATGTCACAGACTCTCAGGACAACATGTTCCACTGATGACTGTCCTCAACTAAAGAGGAAACAAAGAGATCTCTTTTTTTCCCGATTATATCCTATTAAATAAGGATAATAATTTGAGAAAGGTTTAAAATCATGCAGTGATATCAAGTTACAGAGGAGGAAAATAAAAATCTGAAATAAAGGGAAAAAAGTAATCTATCTTTTACAGAAATCATCTGTTGCTATGACACCTGATAATAATTTTGTCCTTTCAGTTAGGAAGAAAGGCACAAGCAACATGTTAATATTTCTAGCTTCTGTTGGAAGTTGGTATCTGATAGGTGTCCCTGCTCTTAAAACCTTTCCAGAATAATTATTAATGAGGAATAAATGAGAAAATCCTGCTACCATGAGTTTCAATCTAAACATTGACTTTTATTTGAAAAAATGATGAAGACTTGAAACTTTTCAGAATATCACTTGGAGATGTTTATCCAACTAATATTAGCTCCAATCTTTAAATTATCTTTATTTACAAACATATCTGTGCTTTTAATGAACCTAGCAGTTATTTAACTTAGGCAAACATGGATTAATTTATCAACAATTAAACACTAATTCATATGTAGATTGGATACTATCTTTTGTGTTTATATATAAACACTGAGTTGGGATATTAATTTATCTTGATTAGTATAATTTCCCTTACATTATTAGTAAAAAACAAATATATTATCCATGTTATTTTTTCATTGTCATGCTATGTTTCTGCCACTGTAGTTAGGGTAAAAAATGTACTTAAATTATCAGCCTCTCTCTTCAGACTGTTAGATTACATTACATGCAATCTAGATTATTACATTATCCATTTTATTTATAAATAGCAGAAATATCATTTAAAAGCTAAATAATAAATGCCATTATAAAGGTTTCTTCTTATAAGATTTGTTTTTTCATAATAAATTGTAATTCATCTCTCAAATATATAGCATGCATTATATTTATGCTCATACACCATAAGTTAACATGTTTGTTACTAAGTCAGAAGACAAAATGACTGTTTATTCTAGTACTTCTGTGAAAAATATTTAAAAGAATACAAGAATAAGAAAACGTACAGTGAAACTTCCCCCATTATATCCTCCTAGTTTCCAAAAACTTGTTGTTTAGGGACTTCCCCAGAGGTAATAGCCATGCTATTCACCAACGCATTGTCTAATTTTTTTCCTGCAGTTATCCACAAAGCTGGCATTAGAAATCTAATGTTGTGTTGAATTATACAATTTAATGATGTGTAGTGTGAAAAGCTGCTTCATATACTTTGTTTTAGAGCTTCTTCCTTGTAATCCCATATGATTCCATTGACCTTGCACTATTATATCATATTTATGTAGATATTTGTCCATATTCCTTCCCATTCTTCTTTTCATTGTGGTCTCTAATATTGAAGTGGCTTATTTTCACATTAGGAGTAATTTAAACCATTAATTAATAATTAATAATTGGAGAATTTCACACTTTTAATTAATTTAAAACTTTTAAATTAATAAAATCCAGGGATGGGAAGTGGCTTTTCTTATTTTATGAGGTTATTCACAAAACTTTTCAGCTGACACTCCAGTCTGAGACACTTGCTCTGATTTGTCTTCCATAAAGAGTAGCACCACCTGAATACTTGTGCAAAGAATTGTTTTAGTTTAACTACAACTTTAGCTTCCTGGAAAGCACATTGATCACTTGTTCTGCAGCAGTGGTTTGTCATATTTCCTGTTTCTATTTTGTTTTATCTTTAGATTAATTACTTTCAATAAGCTGATTTTCTAATTTTTTGGCTCATCTTTTTGTGGCTCTCCATTATCTTGTCAAAATTTCCTAGTTTCTACCTTGTCAAGAATATCTTCTGACAGATAATACACATTAAGCATAGCCTTTTAACAGAACATCCTGAAAGAACTTTGCACTATATTAAAGTATTATGGCATTTGAATGTTTCTTTAATCTTTCCTCTAAAAGAAAAAAAAAAAAAAAGCAAAAAAAAGCAAAACAAAGGTGGGGGAAGGAGGGGAGAGAGGGGGAACCAAACTAAACAAAAAACAAACAAAAAAATATTAACAAAACCAATAAAGCAAAAAAACCCCCAAAAAAGTAACCACGTAAAAATAAGTTATTTGAGGTTCTTTTGTATTATATGCATTTAGAAGTTTGTGACTGACTAGATTATCTTCATTAGAGGATACAATAGTCACTTTTGAACCATGTCCCAATTACTCCTCAGAAATAAGTATGGGTTTTTTCCTTTTGGTTTTGTGCTCTAGAAATGCTCTAGAAGGCACTTGACTCAATAATCTATGTCTTCATTAGAATGATGTTCTAGAGTATCAATAGATTTCTGAAAGGCAATTATGCCTGCCCTCGTTATGCTAAATCTGTGATGGCTCTTAGTTGGTCGCGGTACCCTTAATACCTTGGATGAACAACACAATGTTCATAGTACATATTTTCAAAGTTTTTTCTGTTTAATATTTGACACAATACATGTTGCAGTGTTAGTACACAGATATTTAACATCTGTTGATATTTTATTGAGCTCATGTTGTGGTTCAACCCCAGGCTGCAACTAAGAACTTACGCAGCCTTTTCTGTTGGGATGAGGGTGACAATCAGAAGACTAAAAGTGAGAAAACTCATGAGTTGAGATAAAGACAGTTTAATAGATAAAGCAAAATTCATATACATAAGCAAAGTAAACCAATAATTTCATTCATCGCTTTCCTTGGGCAGGCAGGTGTTTAGCCATTCTCTAGAAAAAAGGGCTTTAGCATGCTTAATTATGACTTAGGAAAACAAACACCATCACTCCAAAAAATCCCCTCCACCATCCTTCTTCTTCCTCCAGCTTTATAGGCTGAGCATGGCACCATATCGATGCCTTAAGGGGTATGCTTAATATTTTAGAGAATTCACTTTTGCTAGGTAGCTGGATAACTTGGAATATTAAGGGCCAGAAGAGCCTGTGTTCCAGTGTGTTTGCATTCTTGTGTGTAGATAAGTGGGGTACAAGACAAAACATAGAGTTAGGCTTCCAGGCCTACTAGGGGCTGGACATAGGTGGGTTTAAGGGACAATTCTACTGGATGCTGGGGTAACATAGAAGTAAGAGGGACTTTAATTAGATAGTATGGGGGAGGGGTGCTCAGAATGTTATAAAAATGGGAAGATTGTTACGATTTTTCTATTTGGATGATCGGCCTTTGACCAGTAAAGCTGCTTCTCCCCTTCACTCTGTGTTTTTCAATTTTTTTTATCTGAGGCCCTTACGGCATCAATATGATGTGGGACATGCCTTTGGTCCTTTGAAGTCAGCTATTCTGGCTTTGTCCCTCCCATTTCCTGACGCACTACCAGTCTGTTTGCTGGTGGGATGGCATGAGAAGTCAAAAAGACCTTGATGATGTGTAAGTGCTTCTTAGTGATAGCTAAAACATTCCTGTGTTATCAGCACTATTTCCAGCACACTTCCAAACCATAGACCCACACTAAGTACTTTGAAAATAAACAACTCTATCCCAGGTGAAACCAGCACAAGTCAGCATTTTATTTACCGTATAATTCCATTCCCTTATTGTATTTACTTTGCCTTTCTGTCATATATGTATTTATTAAATTGTCTTCCTGTACATTGCCTTAATTCCACTAGACTTCTGAAACCTCCATTGTGCCTACATCTTTTTTAGAAGAAATTCATTCAATCCCATGGTGTCTCAGATGGTTATCAGTTTTATTAACATAGAAGTATCTTTCTTTCTTGTAGTTTTAGCATGCTTAAAGCAGGATTTGAACCACTGAATGTGCTCTCATCTGTTTCTCACCAAATTTTTATTTTTCCAGAAGTCTTTTCTTGTGCCTTAAGAACTCAGCATCTATCTCTTTATCATCATAAAATGATTCCTTCAGTCTTGATTGTCTTTCTGCATTTACTTTCTTTTTCTAGTTTTCTTTCCAGACATTTAACAAAAAAAATTTTTTAGTGGATTCCATCTCCCTTATGACAAGGTAGATATTTTTTCAGTCTTCTGCTGGTCTTCAGAGGACACTGCAAATGTTAATCATCTGCTATAAATTGGTATATTAGATTGTAGAACAACCATATCAGTTGTGAAGAGCAGAAAAGTTTTCCTATCCTAATGACCAAGAGCTCACTCTTAGAAGATGGATTATTTTGTTTAATGTTTATAAGGTGAGTGTAGGATGACAGTTTCTGAGGCAAATATTTGCACTGTATATTTGTACCAAAAATTATTTGAGGCATTCTCCTCATACCTGAAACACTGCTTTTATAGGGAAAAACACATTTTATACATTTTATATACATTTAACACATGTTATATTGTTGATTGAACAGTTGATGTAAAGTCCACCCTTCTTAATTTCTGAATATAAGACAGAAATTAAATCTATCAATGAAAGATGAATGGTCTGGGGGGGGGGGGGCATGGTATTTTACTGGGGTTTTTTTTGTTTCTTTTCTTTTTTTCCATTTTGTTTTGTAATGTAGCAAGGAAAATACAAATAATAAAAGCTTGAGTTTTTTTCTCTGCAAGTCTATGTGCATTTTCCTAATTGTGCTTCTTTCTATATGACTTCATATGAACAGAATGAGTCGACCTGAGAAGACTGCTCTTCTGCAGTATTTCGTTTAAGAGTAATATTGAGACTAGACATTGTGAAAAATTTTTGCAGTTCAGTTCTTGAATACTGTTTGAAACAAAGAGAATACCATTTATTTCCTCAAGATATTTAATAAATATTTTAAAGTATTGCAAAAGTAACTAATGAGAGTTTTGACTCATACAATAATGACAAATGTTAAATTCTAGAAATGAGATCGTTATTCATTTTGTTCTAAAAATGACAGGGTGTTTTTTAATTCACCATGTCCCAACTATTATTACTCTGATGACTTTTTCCTATTCCATAATGTCTATCCTATCAGAACTAATTACTTCTGCTGTGGGGAATATATGAAGGCAAAGAGCCTCAGGTTTTCCTTCACAAGAATTTCCCTAAAATTAAAGATATACCCTTCTAAAACCTATAAATTATCTTCCATATGAGACATAGTATTGAAAAAAAAAAGTGACTGTTCTCACCTTGGTTAGTTTATAGGGAGTTAATTTGTATAACACGCTAGTTTTTCTAGGCAAGCATCTGCAAAAAGTATTATTGACATGGTAACAGGTGTTCACTCATAGAAACCAGCAATATTTCCTAGGACATCTTTTAGAAATAAAAGGAGAAATAAAAATAGGAATGTATTTTTCTTCTAGTATGGCAACAATCTTTGCATATCTCCATGCAAGTAATATTCAAAAGTTATCTAACTGCTTTGATACTTAAGATATTTAAAATTATGTTTTCTTATATCTAAAGAATAACAGAATGCTAATAAATAGATTTAATTGTAAAAGATAACAATTTAATAAAATATTCCATTTACATTATTAATAAACATAACAATACAAGAAATAGACAATGGTATTTTAAAATTCTCCAACTTTCTTATTGAGACTAAATGGAAAGAGAGAAAATATACATATATAGATAGGCCCTGAGCTGATAAAGCTTACACAGAATTACACAGAATTAACAAGGATGGAAAAGACTCTAGAGATCATGAAGTCCAACCTATTACCTAACTTATCAATCTACTCAACACCAACCCATCATCTATGTATGTTTCTAACTTTGTCACAGTACCATACTCCTAAATATCTTTATTGTTAGCAAAATGTTAATCAGATGTATAAACTTTGACAGGATGAACATTTGGAAACTGTCTTCCTTAAGATAATGAGTCTCATTTTTTTCTTTGTAAAATGATATAAAAATGGCTTATAAATAAAACAAGTACACTTTTTTTTTCCCCCCCTCATAAACTTAGGAGATTTAGCTATGGAATGAAGAAGAAATTAACAAATATGCTGAGCAGAACGCAAAGAACAAGGTGATTAAGTGAAGACCATAAGAGGTACAATAGCCTCACAGGCACAATAATGTAACAGCACTTGGATCTTATATTCTTGGTGTAGTACTTGTCTGCCTATGAGTAAATTTTCTTTTGCTGTAATAACTTCTTCCAGTCTGTAAGCAACAACTATTGATTGTTCTGGAGATAAGTGTTCAGGCAGGAGAAGTTCGGAGTGTGTGCATAGGAGAAATCTGATGGGAAGTGCTATTGAAGGAGTTATCTTACTTGAAAGAAAAGCAGCCTTGGGTTCCCTTTATAGCCAAAGGAAGGATGTACTTATTTTTCATTATTTGCATCCAAGAGCTCAGGCTAATTTCTCCCCTGATATAGGTGCTTCTGTTCAGCATCTAACACTGGCTGGGATAAACAGGCAACAGAAAGAGGGGACAAAAGAGATCAACATAGTAGTGTTGAAGGACACTGAATGGACACAACTGCTACTTAATCTACAGGAGATTCTAATTTCAAATCTTTTTTTTTTTTTTTTTTCTCTTTTCAAAGTAATAACTTGGTCTGGCATAAGTGTTTGGCTGAATGGGAGCCAATGTACATACCATAAAGTGACAACAAAATTAGCTTTAACTTGAAATGGTATTAATTGGCTGGCTAGGTGTATGACTCTTTCTTTACTCACTCATCAGACTTTAGTGTACATGAGTACTGCTCACATTTTGACAGGGATTCTCATTCTGAGAGCATTTCAGCTTTTAGAAGCTTTTGAAAGTGTTAGCAGAACCAGGTAATTGCTCAATGATCTCTTTTAGAAGGTGAATCTACAGAGAATTAGATAATTTTGGCAGAAAGGACACTAGTGGCTATCAAAAACTTTTTTTCTCCTTTGTCCCAACTACTTTCTATTAAATGTAAGGTTAGAAAATACCTTCACTATAAATTAATAGGTACGATCTATCTATAAAGAGTATATTAGTTCTCAGGATATCTCCATTTGACCTAGGTGTTAGGATGACTCATAAAAGACCTCCAGAAAATATCTAGTGAAAATCACTGTAATCTGATGTCTACAGAATGTAGAAAAATCTCAGGAAATGTAGGAAATTCTTATTTATTAACTATTTCCTTATGATGCTTGAAAATGATAAAGCATATGATTTCCTTGTGAATCTTGTAGTCCTATGTGTTTAAATAAAATAACAGCTCCTAGTGACCAGTAATTATTTTGATATTATCAAGTAAATATAAGTATATACAAAAACATATAAATTCATACACCACATAAGTTACTCTTTAAGTGTTATAACTGCAAAAACGTACCTAAAAATGTAACCTAGCTTCAACCTGTAGTCTCAAAATCCAAGAGAGTAGTGAAAGCATTTCTATTTTATTCACCAGTGATTTGAAGACAGCTACAACTTGGTAGGCCTTACCACAGAACTTGGAAAAATATAGTAAAAGACTCTTTTACTGTAATTTGGAAAACAGGCACCAGAAGCGCAGTGGCTGTGATGTATTTTTGGCTGCCCTGAGCACCTGTTTCTTTGTTCTGTGTTAGTCTCTGGCACATTTCTCCTGCTGTTGTCCTCAGCAGCCAGTTCTTCAAGACTTTAGTACAGAGATAACTAGAAGTCTATGGCATTAGTTTATCAGGTCCTGTCATCCACAATGGCTACATTTTTATCTGTGTTTGAAGGGTGCCCAAGAGACATGGACTTCTGAGTTTCTATGTTTGATAAATATGATGTGTCTGTATGAAAATACGAAGTTTGGGCAACTGAACACAATTTAATTCTGCACTAATATTAAAAACAAAAGCAAACAGCATTACCAATACCTCTGAAACTGTTTCACATCCTTTGAGCTCTGAGTCTAATTGTGGCAGGAGTACCACAAAGAGAAAAATGCATAAGTTGTAGAATTTATGTTAGTCAAATGAAAAATAATGTGATTGGCCTCATCTTGGTGACCTTGTCTATGCCCTCAACATTTCCAAGGCTTTCTTTTTATAGACACTCTTCTCACTTCTTACATTATTTTAAAAACATTTTGGATATATGAGTAATTTGTTAGTGTTTCAGGAGTGAAGCTGCTTTTGTGCACCACAAAGATTTCAATATAGGCTTATCATTAATAAGGTCCAACCTAACAATTATCTTTTACAATTTGGCAGTAGCAACCATAGGTTTCTTCTCTTATAGTAACAATTAAGGAGGCGTCTGTCAGTTGTTTCCCAAATGCTTCTAGCCCAAGCTTAAAGATGGGAAGTCTAAATCTGCCTAAAAATAAGTAGCATGTCAAATTTGAAAGAGGCAATTCCTTCTTCATAATTTTCCATAGAGTTCCTAGGTTATCTTTTTATAAAAAATGTTTTATATAGTGCCTTTTCAAAAAAATTGAGGTTTATTTAATCGACCATTTTTTATCAACAAACTTGTCCTGGACAAAGTATTTTTCTTTTGTGAATGTCAGCTTTTGAAAATGTTTTCATTTACTTACAGAAAAACTTAAACAAAAATCAATCCTCATACAAAATGCAGTCTTGATTGTAAGAGCTCTGTATTTATATTTTTTTTAATGAATTGTTCAAAGATCTCAGTCCAAAGAAATGCCCCTGAAATTTCTTGGGGGATTGCCTGCAGCTTGGAGAATACAGCCTCTATGTGATAAAATCAAATGGCTAAAAAGCTAATTTTTTTTTGTCTCCTTTAGTGTCAACACATTTGGTTTCATACTGACAGTAATATCCAAATTATTTATTTGAAAAAGTAATATGCAAATAGAATATATCTGCAACATCATCAAGCAAAAGGGGTCATTCTTGAGAAAACATGTTGATCTTATAGTAATTGCCACTTTCTTCAAAATATTAGTTTTTATCAGAAGGAAAAGGAATTTATCCTATTCAACAGAAATATTAAGTTCAGTGCAGGAAAATTTCTCAAGGGACTGTTGACAAATGAATTAGTATGCAAAATATGTTTCTGCAAATTTACACTTAGTCTTTTGTTGGTTTCTTGTTTTGCTTTTTTTTTTTTTTCTCCCCATTTCACAATGTGGTGAATTTCAACACACTGAAATTCAAATAGCTCCAAAATGTCACACAATAATGTTAGGTAGTGATTTGTATATGGAATAAATGAAGCATACATATATTTCATACGTACAGCACCAAACAGCAGCAAAACCTTAGGATTAAAATATTATCATGGGCCACTACTGAGACTACAGTCTCAAACACAGCAAAGTAATTCTTTGTGTGGCAGGTTTTACCACACCTGTGTTTGCATGTGCTTATCTGGGCATATGTGTGGAAATGCATGCATGCCTATGTGAGTTAAAATAGAAACCTTTGGAGAGAAATCACTGTGCAGCTATAAAAAAATCTCATCCTGCTGGTTATGTATAGCTGGACAATGTGATGCTGGTCTTGTTATCCCACCTAAACTCCATCTCGGCAAATAGTGACAGAGTCTCTGAAAGATTCAGAGATTGTCAGACGCAGGGCTTTGCATCTTGCTGTACAACATCAAGTAGTTAACAATATCCACAGTATTATCATGTACAATAAACACACGATTTTTATTATAAAATGCTATTTAGATGCTTAAAAGAAGCAAGACTGTTATAATATTAGGTATCAGTCATAAATTCTTAATATGATTGAAATAGTAATTGGACCAGAATGATTTAATTATTGGTCTTGTGGTTGGAGTTATAGATATGCTAATTAAAACTGTATCTTTCTGCTTGAAACATACTTTTTCCTCCTTAAAACACAGGCCACACTTAACGTCTTGAAGAGCAGCCAGCTTTGAACATCTGTGCAATTACACCTGTAAAAAAGGAAGCAAACATTTTATAACCCACATGATAAATGCATCAATAAGTCCTTCAAAAAGCCACCTAGAAAAGCATGACAAGCTTTGAGTTAAAATATGAACAGACAATATAGCAAATGAAGAATGGATATCATTCACAGAAGTGGAAATAAATGGGAAAAGAGTGTGCTCAAGTGCAACTGCTAACATCGGATCTGAAAATTTCAAAAGCTTCACATTCATAGTACGGCTAGAGCACAGTCCATAAAGTCATGTGAAAATTTTTTGTTATAGGTGCTTTAAATATTTGAAAAGCATAAAAGCCAGAGCATGGATATGTTGATTAAAAAGCAAATTTTAATTAATTAGAAAAGACATATTCTAAAACACTATTTCAAAATACTTTCCATTGTAGTTTTTATTTCCTGTTTTCATTTTATTAAAGTAGATAAAAAATTGAATGGGCTACTTGGATTCTTTCTGAAATATGTTATTTTAAGAGATGTGAAGACTAAAGAAATGGAATGCAGTTAGATAGCATGATAAGTGAAAGGAGGATAAAGTATCTTATCAACACAGAGTACATTCTAAAGGCTCCTTTTCAAATCCTTCTGAAGTATTTCCAGACAAAATTTTATTATGTATGCCTGCTTTTCAACAAGTGAACTCCATATTAAGAAAAAAATAATTTGTAAAACAGAGTATTCTTTAAGGACATGTAGCTATTTTCTTGTCTATTTTTCCTGATCTTTACGGTCTTATTTATATTTTTGTAAGATTTATTTTTTTTTAGAAAATATGGGGAAAAGAAAATTAAATCTCTGTCCAGTAAGTTAAAATAAACTATTTCCATGTAAACATTTTTTCCATGTAAACAATGTAAACTATTTCTTTGAAACTTATCAACCAATGCAAACATGGTCAACTAAACATTTTTAATTATATCCTGAGACATGAATGGCTCAGTTCTTTGAAGTGAAAAAAGCATAGCCATAAAGTAAGTGAAAAATTCAAACTTTTTCAAAACCACATGCCTAGGATGATCAGAATGCTAAATACAACTATTGAAATGAAGAATCCATTCCCAGCCCTATAGAATAGAAAATGTATCATTGGAGAAAACAAACAAATGAAAAAACAAATACAACAAATAAAGCAATGCTTCCAAAATATTTCCTGGCCAGGCAAAATCCTGAAAATCATATCTTGCATTATTACATTTTAAATAGCTTTAGTAAAAAGTATACAGCTTTATTATTACTTGCTGTAGCAAGGCAACTGTATAACAGATTTACAATCTGAGCATAGTTTGCTAACCAGTAATGAAAAAAAAAATAGATGAATAAACAAAATCTTAGGCAGAGGATGTGAAATGTCTGTTCTGTAAACTTTGAGAGGGATTTTTTCCCCCTAAAATCAGGTGTATCTAGTTGTATAAACTTTCAGATGCAATTTAAAATCAAGTCACAAAAGTGTGGTCACACGTAAAGATTTTCAGCTTCCTTTTGAAGTTTCACAGTAAATGCAGAAAACAAAAATGGTCAATATTCATGGAATAGTCCTTAAAATATATTAATTTTTTCTTATGCACATATTCTGGTTTTGTACAGAAGGCAAACTCTTTTTTCAAATTCACATACAATGATACTTTACAAATGGTAACTAATGTTGAAAAAACTCTAATAAATTTATGTAGTCTGTCTACACTGGAAAAAATAAAATAAACATTATCAGTGGGGTTTAGGATTGATTCGTTCATGTTGAATTCTGACATGTAATCCATTTTACAAATTTTTTTTATGCATTATCCAAAAATATGACAGGTTTTTCCTTTTTAATCATGATATGGTAGATAATTTATATTAACACAGCAAAGTTCATAGATAAGTAATTATTATGGAAGAGTTAATATAGTCTTCACTGATACACAAACAAGTTTGCCTAATATTGCAAACACTCATGGCTCTCTGCTCACAAACTATCAGCTATCTCTCTACATGTTCTAATCTACAATAAATGTATAAGTCATTTGTCTTCCACCACTAATGTGTTTTAAATCATATCATACGTAGAGCTATCTTGCACATAGGTAGCTTTTGCACCTAGCTGTTTGTGTCTCTGTAGGTATACAGATTTTTACTTGAACATAAGGGATGATGATTTGTTGTACATTGTCATACTTGTCAGAAGTTACATCTGTCTTGCCTCATTGCAGAAAGTAGTTTACACATTTTTATCCATTACTAAAAGACACCTGACATATCCAGAGCTGTCTGAAAGGACAATCAGCCTAACTCAAAGGACATCAAGGACTGAAACACTACAACACCAAACATTTAACTTAAATGAGAGAACAGATAAAAGTGGAATAATCTAGCCAATATCCTTTCTTCTTTTCTTAGGAAAGAGAAGCCATTGAAAAACAGACCCCAGCACAGAACATTCACTTTTCTGAACCAATGAATTAGAAATTATCATAGAAGAGAGATGCAAAATCAAGTGTGAGCAAGAGGTATATCTAACCACACTATGTTGAATGCTCTAGAGCTATACAACCTCTCAGAGAGATGTTTATACCTGAGGCAACATTAACAACTCTAACAAAGATATTCAACTGAAACACAGAGATAGAAGCAGCTCTTTTTCAGTTCTGGTGTTCTTGACATGTCTAAACACACAGTTTTGTCATTGTTAAATATATGAAACTGTCTCCTGCAATGCTCGTATGTCTCTAAACAAGACGCTGAACACAAACACAGCTATCAGTGTAACTCAGCACAACAGTGCATATCCATAATTTCAGAACTATGACAAGCTAAAATTTAAGCCATACTATATCTATTTTTCATCCAAAAAAGCTGAGCTAACTTAAAAATATTTTCATTTATATTAAACCTTATTTTATAAATCTACACCAGATTATGACATTTGAAAATCTTAATTTGAAAGCCCTTCAGTGAATTTCTTCATGTAACCACATTTGTGGACTAATCTGTAGAGTTCTCACCTTAAAACACAAAACTGGAATTATGCTGTCATTTACTGGTTTTACACAGGAGGAGTCAGTTTTTCATTTGGTAATCTAATCTGACAGTTTGACAAAAACATTGTAAAGAGAATGTTGTGTATTCATCTCTCAAGGAAGACAGAACTGATGGAAAAACAGATACTTTGAAAAATTTCAGAAATGAAAAACTCACTTCTAAGTAACATACTAAAGGCTTCTGTCATTCATGGTCACTGGAATCTCTTTTACTGACTTCTCATGATATCAATCAGGCCCAGAAAGTTACCTGTAGGTGGCCTCATGCTATGTGTTCAGGTGCACCATGATTAAGGTATAACTGTCAGCTGTGTCCAAAAAGATTCCCCTCCTGTTTCCAAAATGAAAACAAGTACACCAGTGCATTCCTACAACTGTCCTTCATCCATCACTGAGGGTGAAGGGGTTATAGTCAGGCTTCTTTCTATACACAGGATTTTTTTCCATAAGGAATATCAACAACTATATAGGATTTTATTTAGATACTGCACACACAAGTACATTATCTCTTTGGAAAAGTTACTTTGAAAAGTTCAGAACAATTAAGCATATGCTTACTGTCAGTGTTATTTTATTTAAAAAAAAAAAAAAAGATTTTGTGGCAAATTTCAGTTGTTCTAATGAAGATTTAATCAGGGCTCCTATGCTATGAAATCAAAAGAATTGAGGAAATATGGATTGCAAAGTGTATAGCTACCATCTTTTGACTTTTCTTGTATCTTTGTAAACTTCTCCTTAAAAGTAATACTTTACAGTTACCTTAATTTCCACTAGGTTAGATCAAATAATAAAAAGATGCAAACTTGATATACATTAAAGCTAAAAGCAGGTATTGCACAATCAGTTTAGACCTAGGAAGGTGATACCTTTGGATTTTTATATCATTTCAGTCTATAGTGAACCTAATTCTAGTTTTCCAGCTGAACCATCTTTGATTATTTCACAAGGGTCTTGTCTCAACTGTAGCAAGCAAGTAGCCAAAATTCAGTTACATGTGTCTCTCTTCTGATAATAAGATAATTCTCCTTTTCTGCTAATTTCAACAACAGAAAGATTATTTATTTTTATATGAAAATATGGGAGTGTGGGTCAGGTCTTGTCCTTTTCTGTATAATTCTGCATCATTTTAGAACTATTATGACATTTATTTGTAAAACATTCATTCATGTAAAATTTTGTGAAAGCAATAAAAGTAATTGTTTCTGAAAGAAGGAGGCTTGGTCTCACCTCACATCTGTTGAGTAATGACCCCATATACTATCATGTGTAAGAGCAGTAGAAATCCATGTAAGCTTCATACAAAATCAACTCTCTGCCATTTTGTGGCTTTGAGTGAACTGTATATTCCTAATATTTGTTCTATGAATTTATTAAGTTAGTGAATTTATGAATCAAATATTATGAAGAAAGATTTCGATGTCTTATCAGCTCAATATGTTATTCAAAATAACAACATATACAGGAGAAAATATATAATGTAGTGTTAATGTTGGCTTGGTGAGTTAATTTCATAATATTTTTTTCTAACTGAAAATTTAGACAGAGAATTTGCTTTCGTTTGAAGAGACTTTGGACAAATTATATGTTTCAATGTAAAAAAATTCTGTATCAGCAAAATTTCTTATGATATTTTTTCTCTCATAATTTGAAATTTGTTGTCTGCTGATTAACCTCTCTTCTACAATTTTATTTTTAACTTTCTTATTATAAGGATTAATTAATGCAGAACAGGGAGTTATTAAAAGATGTTCACAGATGTAAGATCTTCTTAGATTTTTTTTTTCATCTCCCCTTTTCCCTAACACTGCCAGTTCTATATGTTCATTTCTATATGTTTGAAAAAGGAGTAACGGTGTTTTCATATTGTAAAGCTTCGTGAGAATTACTGATGTATTTGGTTTGCTGGTTTTTTTTAATGTACATTTCCTAAATATGTATTTTATACATCTTATCCTCAGTCATTTGTTTAGTTGTTTCTCCCAACTTCAATCTTAAAAGCGCTTTATTTTCCCATGACTTTATTTTTTTTATATTTTGTGTCTGAATTCTCAAACAAAAAATACCCACATTGACTATGGAAGTAAGATGTTTCTCTTTGGTTCTCATATAAAACACATGAGTCAGTACTTTATATTTTTCCCAGTAAAAAGTGGAGATTATTTCACTGAAAAAGTTTTTGCTTATGTCAAAATAAATTATTAATCAAGGGCAAGTTCTGGATTCTGCGCCTGGAATGGGGCAACCCTGGTTCTGTATAGAGACTAGGGAATGAGAGGCTGAAGGGGAATGCTGTGGAGTCAGACATGTGGATCCTGGTCAATGGCAAGTTGAACATGAGTCATCAGTGCCCTGGGATCCAGGAGGACCAACCATGTCCACCAGCCGGTTGAGAGACTGTTGAGTCTGGACAGCCAGTTGAGTCTGCTCTGCACTGGTGCGGCAGTATTGGTCTTGGGTATTGTGGCAGTTTGGGGCATTGCAATATAGGAAAGATATTAAGCCATTAAAGAGCGTCCAAAAGAGGGCAACAAAGATGGTCAGAGAGGTCAAGAGGGGGAGCCATATGAGGAGTGTCTGAGGTCACTTGATCTTTTCAGCCTGGAGATGAGGAGACTGAGGGAAGACCTCATTGCAGTTACAACTCTCTCATGAGAGGAAGAATAGGGGCAGGAATTCATCTCCTCTCTATGGTGACCAGTGACAGGACCTGAGGGAATGGCCTGAAGTCGTGTCGGGGGAGGGGGGAGGTTAGGTTGGATGTTAGAAAGAAGATTCTTCACCCAGAGGATGGTTGGGCACTGGAACAGACTCCCAAGAGAAGAGGTCACAGCACCAACACTGACAGACTTCAAGAAGTATCTGGATGATACTCTCAGGCACATAGTGACTCTTGGGGCTGATCCTGTGCAGGGCCAGGAGCTGGACTTGAGGATCCTTGTGGACACCTTCCAGCTGGCCATAGTCTGAGATTCTGCAATTTGTTCAAATATGAGTACTCCAAGACCTAAGACATTTGAAAATGTTATTTACAAGGGGAAAAAAATCCTTAATCATTCTCTTTTTATGGTTTTTAATGTCAATCTCTGTTCCAGCACATATCACATTTTGTGGGGGGGAAGAAAAATCTTTTTAAATGACTTTCAAAAGTTTTGGGGTATTTTTGGTCAAAAAGCTGATATGAAAGAGAAAGATTTTGGAAGGGAGAGTGGTAAAGAATTTTTTGAAGTTAATCTAATTCCATTTATTAGAAGAAATATTTTTAAAAAAAAAAATTTAATGAACAAAACCCAGATCTTTCTTGGGAAGTGTGTTGCCTTAATCATGAACACAAACATTTCTGGTTATAATTTGTATTGAGTTTTTTACTCTGAAGTATTAAATAGGTTATCATTATTTTTTTAAGGCAAAGGATGTGGAATGGGTAACCTACTGCAGTCATTCTTCAAATTTCCTGTGAAAAGAGGCTACAACAAATCAATTGCCATGGTGTTGCTATCAAGGGACGTCCAATTTCTACTTTCCCTGTCTGCATGTATTCTCTGTCACAAGTATGGGCTTCCTTCTAAACAGTCTATGACTTTTCATGGATTTTAAACCCATGAAGAGATCATTTTGTACTCTGTTAAGTGCAGTGTTACAAAAATCTTTTGTTTGGAGGAGGATTTATATATAAAAGGTTCTTTTATTGAATATATATAGATTCAGGGTATATAAAAAATGTTTCCCGGCAGGTGGGTAAAAGCAAGTAGATTAAAATAAAATCAAATTTAATATAAAATCCTGTAAGTTCTCAATTGAAGAGTATAGTATGAAAAATATACACTATGTGAGCAGCATGTGAAATCTGGGTGATATTTAAGACAGTGTTTTTCAGCTATAGAATGTTTCATAGTTTTTCTGAAACGTTGCTGTTACCTTTTTTATATTGACACCTCTTAAACACTGTAAAATGTTTGAGTCACTCTATTCCTTATACACTGGGAAAACTATTTTATGGCACTTGATGGAAATTTTTTTTTAAATTATCTTGTTTTATCACAAAACTCCATATGGAGTAACTTGTTCAGTATTGTTTGATATGATGCAAAATTCACCAGTTAGAAAAATAATTCCCTAAATATTCCAAAAAGGAATCAGAATGCAACATTTATAAACAGAAAGATGAAAACAAACAATATTTGGGCTGTGAATAAATAACACTCAGTATAAAGCTGCTTGATGCTCACAGAACTTTGGAAAATTAGAATGATTATGATCTAATGTAAAGGTGCTTTTGTTGCCATTGTTGTTGTTTGTGAGAGGAATAATCTCCAAATAACACTGTTACAGCAAGTCAAGTATTGGGTCACAGACAACTGAATCTGGGCTATGATAGGGCTGCAGAGTAAGATCAGACCAAAGAAACACAACTTTCTAAATACTGGAATAAATTGTTAGTACTTTAAAAGATACCACAAAAAGAGTATTTAAGCTAAAAGAAAATGTTCGTACATTAATAAATTTCTAACTAACAAGGAATATTAAAACAACACAGAATAATTGCAGACTAATATGTGAATGAACACAGAAGTTGTCATCAGGAAGCTAAAGTTCTAAATTTAAAGCAGTTTCAACTACATGTTGGGAGTTACAAATTTTAATTAGTTTGAAGTAAATATGCAAAATCATATAGTATGATCATATGACAGAATGTTTTTCTTGTTGCCCTGCAAAGACTGTTATTTTATATATTCATACAAAACTTTATTTTTAAGAAGGTTTATAATTAAGTATTTTGATTTTTAGCCTGCATTGCCTATAGGATTTTAACTGAAAAAAACACAACCAAACAAACAAAAAAACAACACTAGAAAGGATTCCTCTGCATCTGTTCCCTCTTAAAAAAAAAAAAAAAAAGAAAACAGTGAGGTTAAAAAATTAAATTGATAAAGTCTGATTTACTTCAAGGTGACATGTCCTTGTCAGGAATATATTGACCCTCTTTAACATTTACAGGATGCTGAAGCACTATGGAATCATACCTGTTAATTCATAAATCTTCCATTGTGAAAGCAAAATTCTCAGAATAAATGAAAGTCATTTAATGGGAAATGAAAATAGCACCAAAATATCTGAAGAGAGCACATTTAACAACAAGAAAATGTAACAAAAAAAAAAAAGTGCCCTATAATTACATAGTGAATGCTTTTAAAAACACAATACTTTTAACCTGCCTACTTTAAAAAAATTACATGAAAGCAATTAGAAAAATCTAGAGGTGTTATTTTATCATTAAGCAAAACTATGTTCTATTACACAGTCTGTAAATCTGATTACAACTTGAGTAAAAGACTAAAGAATAGAAAGCAGAGAAAATAATTTATATTGGACAGTGTTCACATGAATTAATCCTGTATATACACAAAAATGAGAGAAGAAAATTGAGAAAAATATATTCGTTTAACAAGATATTGATTCTTTTATCTAAGGCATTTCAAAGAGAGAACAATTCTCCTCTCATGATAATGTGTTTCTTGGTTCTCTGCAGCTTTCCAGGCCTACAGGCACTCATCACTGACATTTCTGGTATTAGCAGCAAATGTTTCTCATAGCAAAAAGACAGTTCCAATCTCACAAGGCAACATTTATAGACTCTGGGAATTGCAACAAAATATTTCCAAGAGAGAATCTCCCAGATTGGAAACTACAAGACTATGCAACATCACCTTTTTCTATCAACACAGAGAAGGCATTCATGCTGGGTGCAAGGGTCAAGGGAGAAAAAAATGTTATAAAATAATCAAATTTGTGTGATTTCTCCAATAAAACCATGGCTGAGATTTTGTTATTTCTTCATCATTTGTCATGATGCTTTTTTAACTGCCCTGGAATCATATTAAGTCCTGATATTGGCTGCCTTTTTGCTGAATGCTTAGTTATTAATATTGTGTCACTAGACAGAATTTTACTGTTCTATTTCATACATCATGAAATAGAAATGTTAACAGGGATAATCTCTAAAGACAAGATAATCAAACTTATGATCATCTCAGGGAAAATACCTGTTATCAGAGACAAGAAAAAAGGTAAATGGAGATTAGAAATGGATTAAAACTACAGCAGCTGTTTGTAAAACCCAAGGTTGAGTCCTTCACCCAATTCTTCTTGGATCCAATAACAAACTTAAAACTGTATTAAAACATCATTAGCTCTAAGTAGTCTAATTTTTTGTTATTTTTAAAATGATGCTGTAAAATGCAAAGCATTTGAAAAAATAATACAGTATTAATACAAAAAGAAAATTAAAAAAATCAGTGAATTAGATTTAACAATATGTTTGTTAATTACTGGAAAATCAGGTAGCATTGGCAAGACAAGAGTTATGTCTCAGCCTAATTCCTAATTTATAGCAAACATATTAGCAGGGCAAATGGCTAATAATTTTTTCAATTTTTAGATTTTCAGTGTTTTTATCTGATTTCAATGATGTATTCTTCACAAAGTAACCAGTCAATTACTCCTAGCACAACATGTGAATGAAAATTAAATTAATCAGTAAAGCCAGTTTCCAATTTGCTTTTAAAGACTGCACTATTAGATCTGTTACTTAAAGCAAAGATTTGTTTTGATAACAAACTGGCCATCCATGCCTTGAGGGGAAAAAAAAAGAAAAAGTCAAAACAAGATCTTCCCTTTGAAAGCTGCCATTTCTTACTAGTTTCAGTTGATATTTTCTCACTGTTGTTTGTTTTTCTTTGGTTCATTTCAGGTTTATTTACAGAGTTATTTCTATTATTTTGTTTTCTGTATAGTTTTGCATTTAATATAGGCTCTTTGATGTGATATCTGCATATCGTTTCAGGGTTCAAAAGACCATGTATGATGGAGAAAGCAGTGGTACCAGAAAACAGCACTGTGGTTCCCCTGGTTAAGATGTAAATATATGATCTGCTATACTGTGGAAAATCTAAGGTGAATCTCAAAGGTCATGCAGTGGTGAGCTGATTTTGACTAGGATAAAGTAAATTTTCTTCATAGTATCTGTATGGGAGTGTGTCTAGGATTGTGCTGGAAATGGTGTTGATAACACAGGGACTCTTTAGCTATTGCTGAGCAGCATTTATACAGTGTCATGCCAATTTCTGCTTCTCATCCCGCCCCACCAGTGCAGGAGAGGACTCAGCCAGGACAGCTGACCTCAACTGCCCAGAGGCGACCATCCCACAGCATATGACTTCACACTCTCCATATGAACTGGGAAAAGTAGGTGACATTCAGAGTAATGGTGTCTGTCTTCCTAAGTCATCATTACATGTGATTTTTGTTTTAACCCATGTCTTTTATCACTTTTACCCTTCTGATTTTCCCCAGAGGGGGAGGGTAAGCAGCTCTATGAGGCTTAGTTCACTAAATCACAGAATCACAGAATTAACAAGGTTGGAAAAGACCATTGAGATCATCCAGTCCAATCTATTACCTAACACCAACCTATCATCTAAATCATGGCACTAAGTGCCTCATCCAATCTCTTCTTAAATACATCCATGGATGGTGACTCAATCACCTCCCAAGGCACTTCATTCCAATGGGAAATCTCTCATTCTATGAGAAGGTTTTTCCTAACATCCAGTCTTAAGACTGTGTCCTCTTGTCCTCTTGGCCTGAGAGAAGAGGCCACTAAAACCTCTTTTCAGGTATTTACAGATAGTGATGAGGTCTCCCCTAAGTCTCCTCTTCTCTAGACTAAACAACCCCAATTCCTTCAGTCGCTCTTCACAGGGCTTGTGCTCCGATCCCTTCACCATCCTCGTTGCCCTTCTCTGGACATGTTCAAGCATCTCAACATCTTTCTTAAACTGAGAGCCCAGAACTAGACACAGTACTCTAGGCACAGCGTAACCAGTGCTGGTCATAACCTCATGTTATTGGATTCTGCCCATCTATCCAGCCTGTCAAGGTCCCTCTGCAGAGCCCTCCTACCTTCTAGCAGATGGACACTTGCTCGCAGCTTGATGTCATCTGCAAACTTACAAATGATGAACTCCATCCCCTCATCCAGATCATCAACAAAGGTATTGAGCAGAACTGGTCTCACACTGAACCCTGGGGGACCCCACTAGTGATCGACCTCCAACTGGATACAGTTGCTGACTGCAGTCAAATCAAAACACACGGCTATCAATATAGAGTGATTTGAGTTTCTGAGTCTTTGTATCTGGACTTGACTTCCACAATTTTATTCAATTTTGGTAAAAGGCAAACAGCACTTGTACTTATCATCTTAAGAAAAAAGAGATGGGCAGGATATCCAAGAAAGAACTATAGACACTGTGATGTTCAGTTCTACAATTCCTACTATTAATATTCTAGTTCAGGCATAGACTTGTAAAATCTTCCCATCCTTTACCTACTAATTATACCAAAGGAAATAACACTTGACAGTAATGAGGATAATGAAGCTTGGAAGAGGAAACCCTTTTTCTGAAATTCTTCTTCCATCATTCACTTAAGTAACCTAGATTTCCCTTATCGTTTCTAGTCTTCACTAAAAAGACAGAGCTTAATTATAGTGTAATGGAGCATGTGTACACATTTAATTTTTTTAAATGTGAAAGATAGTTTGAGACCCTTTTCCTTGTTAGTTATGTTCTGAGAAGTCACAAGTAAGAATGTGGATATTTAAAAGTTTTAAGGCATGAATTTGAACTGTGATGGTGTAAGCATCTGTATTGGGTCTGTCTGAGATGGAGCCCATTTTCCCATGTAGCAGCCTTAACATTGCTGTGCTGTGCATTGGTAGCTGGAATGGTGCTGATAACTCACCGGTGTTTTGACTACTGCTGAGCACAGCACTGAGACTGTAGCGTTCCTTCCCCAGCTAAGGGCAAGATTCTGGGAGGGGACACAAGTGGGCCAGCTGACCCAAAATGACTAAAGGGATATTCCATATCATATGATGTCAGCTCAGGTATAAAGGTAAGGAGAAGCAGGAGGAGGGGGGAGGCATCCATTGTCTCCCATGGTGGCTCACCAAGAGAACCACTACATGTGTTGAAGCCCTACTTGTCTGGATGTGGCCGGTCAGCGCCATGGATGGGAAGTAGAGATTATATTAGTGGTTCGCTTTTGCGTGTGCTTTGCTTTGTTTTCGCTTTTGCTTTAAGTAAACTGCCTTATCCCAACCCACTGTTTATCATCTTATTCTTTTCTCCTGTCTGACTGGGGGGGGGGGGAGAGGGAGTTAGAGCAACTGTGGGCACCTGGCGGCCAGCCAAGGTTAACCCATTAAAGCATCCTATGTGAGTTTTATGGCTATTCCTGAAGTAAATGTTATTTAAGAATGCACTAAAATAGGCTGGGAGCTTTCATGCTGTCACTTACAAAATCTGAAATATCAGGCTGTAATTAATAGGTGAAGGCAAGTAAGAAATTACTTCTGAACATCTCCCTGCTGAACTGATTCACCATTTTTAAGTGATAATAAGATCAATGTTGAAAAGTTCTGGTACAAAAAAGAACACATATAAATATTTCCTAAACCATAAGAAACAAATGATTGATATAGATGTGTCACAGGCATAACTGCAAGAGTGGCAGAATTGCTGACTGAAGTGTGAAGACCTTAGTGACATAAACAAGGTACTGCTGCAGCATGATTTGCTACAAAGAGCTTATCTTAAGTGGAAGCTTAATGCAATAAAATTTGGATTTTCATAAGCATAAAAACCATGCTATGGTTTTAGTCACCATAGAAACAGTATCCAAAAGCACATAAAGACTGAAAAATTTCATTCTAGCATTTGTTTGCAAATTAACTGAACTCCCATGAAACTGTTTTCAGGGTGAGTCTCAACATAATGGTATTCTGATTGAGATGCAAGTTTCATGATAAATGACTTTTGAATGGCAAGCATCCTAGTAGGAGATATTGAAAAAGATAACAGTAGTTATTTTTAAGTGCAAATAGACTTGGGCTACAAAGCAGAAAAGGTAGAACAGGTAAAATAAATCCAGTTGATTTATTCAATGTCTTTATTGGCCACTGGTTTTCACCCTTGAAAATATCTGCTGGAATCATTCTGGCTCTACAGTATCTAGAGATTTCTGAACACAAATGGGTCTCCTGAGACCTGCACCACAAATATTCGTTTTGCATTTACAGATTGACCCACATTCATCAGACTGACAGCCTTATAGAAATTCTCTACTTGTATTTGATTTTGTTTTAATTTTGTTTTAGGATTGTTAGGCTTCTGGACCTTTGACTGGCTTTGCTAGATGTTATGGATCCTTTTAAGTACAATCTTCATAAACAAGCAGGGTTCTTTATTTTGGCTAATATTCCTGTCTTGTAGAAACTCTTAGCAGAGGTGAAAACATGAAAACTACATAAACTACAGAAACTACACTTTAGAAAACTTGTACAAAATTATTAGAAAACAACATAATATAAGCTTCATGACATAATTTACAGTGTGATAGAGAGACAAAGTGTAGGCAGAGAGAGGTATGAGTGATTTCATTATTTTGTATGAATGTGTATACATAGTGTATACAGACTGTCAGCATAATACTGGTAGGAATTATGGAATTATCATACAAAACTTCCTGACTCATTTTACAGCCTTCTTTTAGGTTTTTAGAAATTTCTTATTTTACACTCTTTCAAAATTAAACAAAAATAAACTATCTATGATGGTCATTTCCTGTAACTGAAACATAAGTGGATGATTTTCATTGATGACTGCTACTGGCAAACAAATATTTGGAAGCACTTTTTCAAAAGAACTTAAATACTTCCTTACACTAAAGATCTGTCACAGTTTCAAAGTTCCTTAATTAAGAGAATGAATTACAAAAAATTTTCACTTCACAAGAAATTCCTCAAGGGTGATCTGCCATTGGAATGGGCTGCCCAGGGAGGAGGTGGAATCACCGACCCTGGAGGTGTTCAAGAGTAGGCTGGATGAGGCACTTGGTGCCATGGTTTAGATGATGGGTTGCTGTTAGATTATAGGCTGGACCTTGCTGATACTGTGATACTGTGAAAAAAATAATTTTAATGGAAAAAAATATTACATAACAAGCCATTGAAATAAACATGAAAAACCCCAAATGATATGTATAATTTTCTTTGTAAACTGCACTCAAATTTGGTTAAAGGTTCTAGCTTTTATCTATGACCTATTGTTTTAAGTTGAAAATCAGGAGAGCCTAAGACTCTCTATTCATGTCCATTTTCTCTCTTTCACCATGTGCATTTGTTTGCATAATATAGAAGAGCAGCAGGGCAGAGTAATTATGGCAATCAGTCTCTGAACACATTAATCTGCTCTAAACTGCAGGGAGTAAATGATGCAGAAAGAAATCCAGCAGAGAAATATTTCTTTTGTTTGTGGCAAATCTCACACCAAGTTTAAATCATGCAAGGGCAACTTGTCATTTATTTCATGGTTGCCTAAGCATCAGCAATTAAAATACCTGGTAAAAATGTTTGATTTGAAGAGGCTTATGAAGCTTCTAATTTATGTAAGCTAATGAACATGTTATTGTAAACAATAACAAATACACTTCTTTGTTTACTTGCATAGAGAATAATTCTTGCTAATAAGAATTCCAATAGACTCTAGCTAAAGGTTTTTCGTAAGATTTTTATTTATTCTTTCTTTTCTTATTTTGATTCTTGCTTTCATGTCTTCTAGGCATTCCTCATTCAAAATTTCAAGTCACCAAAAGCAAAACTAAGTTCATTTGGGAAAAAAGTAATAAAATCAAGACCCACTACATAGGGATGAAATAATGCACCACTTTCAGATGATAGAATTTCAAGGAATATTTAGTGGAAAAGAAATTTCTTTTTCTTCCATTATTTTTTTAATTTAAATTTATTTCATTAAATCTGAAAAAAGAGATCACAGGAGGAGGAAAAATGTTTTGCATCAGAGTTAAAGATTTAAAAAACTCCATGAAATATTTTGTTTCATGCCAAACCAAATCACTTTGCAATTTCCCTAGTTCTCTCATTCAATAACAAACAGTAATATTCTGTGCATGTTCAACGCTTTGTACTCTTAAAATATCTTCACTGACTTTAGATACATAGTGAAAATGTAGCTCTACCAATGTGAATGATTTTCTTCATTTTTCTAGAAAAAGGACAGCATATTGTCTTTAATTATTCAAGTAATAACCAAACAGAGCATTTGGTACAGGATTTTGATGAGTCCATGCTGATATTCTGAGCAAGTATGAAAAGAGGACATACTAACTTAGAAGAAAGCAACACTCCCTGCTGTCATCATTAAGGCAAAATAATCATGTTTCTAAAGAAGAATTAGACCACTGAATAAAAAAAAAATACATTTAAAGAACATTTATACTAATGTTGTTCATCTTCCATTGAATCTGTCCTATGTTTTCTAGATATTTCAGAAATCTAAAAATGCTCACAGTGAGCTAGTTATACAAACGACTCATGTACAGACCTATATGAGTTCTATTAAATTGTTTAAAATAAGTAGCTTAAGGCAGGCTGAATGATGTGTGTTCTCTTCAAATAAATCTGAAATTTCATGCTTACTTTATTTTAATTCATACTATATTAAGCTTTTTTTTTTTTTTCTGAGTGTTGAGGGCTTATGTATAGTGTATATATATGTATGTATGTATAGTAATGTTTATCATTGTTTTGGAACAATCAGTTGACTTTACCTCCCTTCCAAAGTAATTTGAAACAGACAAAATAAGCAACATTCTATTTGGTAGTTGAGAAGCTTGACATTAGCCAGTAACGGGTGCTTGCAGCTCAGATAGCTAATCCTATGTTAAAAGGAGCGTGGCCAGCAGGCTAAGGGAGTCAATTCTTCCCCTCTATTCCACTCCGGTGACACCTTAGGTGGAGTGCTGCATCCATCTCTGGGGGCCACAACACAGGAAGGACATGGACCTATTGTAGTGAGTCCAGTCAAATGCCATAGATGACTGGAGCACCTCTCCTATATAGACAGGGTTACAGTTAGGTTTGTTCAACCTGGAGAAGAATATGCTGTGAGGAGACCTTATAACAGCCTGAAGATGGGCTAGAATAAAGCCGGAGAGGACTTTTTACAGGAACATGTAGTGACAGAACAAAGTAATGTCTTTAAACTGAAAGACGGCAGGTTTAGATAAAATGTCTGTCCTGGTTTTGGCCAGAACAGAATTAAATATTTTTGCAGTAGCTGAGGGATCATGTCTGTGAATGTGTCTAAGAGGTTATTCAACTCCATCAGCAGAAAGGGACTATCGCCCTCCCTTCAGAGAGGAAGGGCATCCCTTTCCAGTGGAGCAAGCATGGTAGATGGAGCAGTGGGATGGTGTGGCACTAGCTAGGGTTAGGCTGAATTGGGTCAGGCTTGGTGAGCATTTTGCATATAAATTACCCTCCCTTTGTATACTCTTGCTATTAGTATTGTTGTTGTTATTGTTTGTTTTCCTCGACCCATTTCCAGCTTTTGTGCCTCCAATTCTCAACTCCATCCCTAGCTGGGAAAGGGAGAAGGGAGTAAGCAGTGTCTGCTCTGGGAGAGTCTTGGTGAGGGCACTGAATTGGAGAGTACCATTTCTAACCCATGAAAATGTTGGAAAAAACTCTTCACTGTGAGGGTAGTGCGACAGTGAAACATGTTTCCAAGAGAAATTGTGACTGCCTCATCCCCAGAAGTGTTCAAGGCCAGGTTGGATGGAGCTTTGAGCAACCTGGGCTTGTAGGTGTCTGTAGCGGTTTAACCCGGGCTGAGTGCCAGGGGCCCACTACAGCCACCTTCTCACTCCCCCTTGCCCAGCTATAGAGGAGAGAGAGAATATAACGAGAGGTTTCGTTATTTATCATAAGGACTACAGCAGATTCTTTCTTAATCACCATCACAGGCAAAACAAGACTTCATGTAGGAATAATAGTCAAATATATTACTAACAAGATCAGACCCAAGAGTGAGAGACTAAAAGACACCTTTTACCCCCCACCCCCTCCTTCTTACATCCAACCTATTCTCCCACAGCAGTCAAGGGAAAAAGGCGAGGTGGGGGGGGAGGTGTTGCTGTGGTCAGCTGCTGTTCTCAGGCTCTGCTTGGGGAGAGGAGTCCTTCCAGCCGCATTCCATGGGGTCCATCCCTCACAGGATACAGTTCCTCTCACAAACTGCTCCGGCGAGAGTCCATCCCATGGGCAGCAGCCCTTCACCCACAGCTGCCACATGGCTCCCATTCCACCGGGTGCAGTCCCTCAGGCACAGGCTGCTCCAGCCTGGGCATGGGGAAACTTCCAGTAGCTTCTCAAAGAAGCTTCTCCTTCAGCCCCCCCCACTGCCACCAAAACCCGGCCACAGAAAAACCAATACAGTGTTCTTGTCTGTGACAGGGTAGGTGGAACTAGAATATCTTTAAGGTCCCTTCCAATCCAATCATTCTATGAACATGCTAACAAATTAGGACTGTGTCACTTAAACTTATGTGAATTTGATAAAACAGATTAATTCCTAGACAAAGGAATACCAGTAATATTATCTAGGTGTTGCTCAACCATTTAATTTGGTACTGAATAGTAGACTGGAAAGCTTTAATATTTGCATAAGAATTATTATTTATAAAATGAATGAAGAATTTAAAATAAAGGGAAAAGCAAGGCTGGAATGAGTTGCTCATAGAGTCTCTAAAAAAAAAGATAAGCCTTGGAAAAAACTTTTAACAATTTTATCATAACATTAAAATGCTACATTATATTGCCATGTTTGCTGATGTTGCAAATTTTAAGAAAGCATTGTCACTGCAGGATGATAACAGAATATAAAAAAGGGAAAATAGTATGATTGTGTTGTGGACTGATCAGAAAAATGAGAATACTTTGGAAAACAGAAAAGGCAAAGCATGAAAGAAGATGGTGCTAAAGACAGAAATTCTTAATTTAGAAGTGACAGAAGAGAATTTTTTAAGTATATTAATTGTGTTACATATATTATTTAAAACTAATATAATTCATCTGCAGCCAAGGAAATAATTAAGAGATAATATATCAGGCATTCTACTTTCAGCAGGGAGTGCAAGGCATTAGTAATATGTCATCAGTAGTATTGTCCACAGTTCTAGCACTCATATTAAAAAAAAACAACAACAACAAAAAAAAACAAAACACCAAAGAACCAGGAAGAAAATTAATTTAAACTGCAATCTAAAAGATCTGTTTTCTCAGACAACAAAAGGAGGACTGTATAGAAATATGATTGCAATATATATATATATACAGTCAGTGAGGTAAATGTGAGTGAAAGAGATTTGAACACTGTAGTGGGAAGCAGTTTTGTCTTTTAGGTTGGGGGAGGGGTTATCTTTTAAACTTTTTTTTTTCTCTGAGAAGGAAACAGGCAAAGACAGTGAGACCTCCATCCTTGGGTGCCTGTGGGGCCACCGGGCATTGGCGGCACTAGCAGGGTAGCGGCAGCGGCCCCTCCTTCCGGCGGGGGCTTACCATGAGGCATTTTTTGCAGGAACATCATCTTGCCTTGTGCTGAAGACTTGGAGAGGGGGTGGCGCCCCTGAGCCACTATCCAATGGGGAAGCAGAACAGCTTGGAGGCTGCCTCGAGATAATGCGAGAACGGGCAGCCCATAAAAGCCAGAGGCATGGAAGTCTTGTCTCTTTCTGCTTCCTTTGGTGCTGAGAGAAACATGGCTGATCCTTCCTGGGTCTCTAGGCCATGCAGTGTCATTGCAGCAGCAGCAGCGCCCAGGCAGTGCCGGCAGAGAAACCACATGGTTGACAGGAGTTGTGGTATCTTCCCCCTTTGGGACCCCCCAGGGTTGCTCTCACTGTCATTCTTTTTCAGCTGGTCCGGTGTGGGACCAGCCTTTCTTCCATTCCTTCCCTTGCTGTGCAGGCCAGCAGTCAGCCTGGAGGAGCATAGTTTGTTTTTTTTTATTGTGTAATATTGTGGAGTCAATTGTTTGTGTACTTTGGTTAGTGCTTTAGTGGGGTTCCATAGTTTATAGAGCCCCTAGATAAATAAACTATTTGCTGTTGTTTCCTACTAAGTCTCTCATCACTTTTACTGCCTGCTATGGTCCAAACCAGGACAAACTCCCCAAATGTATTTGTGTTAGAAATTAGAGAATAGATCTTTTCTAAATGGAGGGACATTGGACTCTAGAATACACTGCCTAGAAAAATTCTATCACCAGCATTAAAGGTTTTTAGGAAGAGTATGGTAAAAGTCTATCAAGAATGATTTTGGATACCAGATCTTGATTTTGGGCAGAGAAGTGGAAAAGATGGCATGTCTGCTTTCATTTCTTGATTTTCTGAAAATTGTTTTTAACAGGATATCTTTTTTTAACTCCTCAGGTCAACTGACAAAACAAATAACCCCTAAAACATGTTCCAGCTTGACATCTCTTATAACTTCAGTTTATTCGCTGTTTGTTGCAGTGTTTCTCTAAAACCAAGTTTTAGTTCACCAAAATCTGCAAGACTGAAAGTAAACCACAGATGTCCATAACACCTTGGTGAATGATATGCATCCTTCACTGTCACTCCCTTACTGTACATCATTGTGTTATAAGACAGTGGATCTAATGCCACTCAAGCATGTCATATCCCAGTACACAAACTGTGTCATTTCTTTATCACGATCATGCTTCATCTCTCAGGCTTTTAGCTCAAGGAAAGTGTTTGCATCTATCAAGAACACAGGAACAGCTTGATAAAATGTCAAATGGCTTCTACTGTAATAATCAGTTAATGTAAGCATCACATTAAGATGAAAAGATCAACAACTATAATAGTTTAACATATGATTAAACCAGAAAATATAAACAGAATGCTATGTTTCCTCAATTCAGGAAGGACATGGAGGTGCTGCAGCAAGTCCAGAGACTGGCAATGAAACTGATGAAGAGTCTAGAGGGTAAGTCCTCCGAAGACCAGCTGAGAGAGCTGGGGCTATTGAGGTGGGATTGGAGGCTCAAGGATGACTTTATCCCTCTCTACAGAGGAGGTTGAAGGCAGATGAGGTGATCCACTTCTCCCAGACAACTAGTGACAGGAGGAGAGACAGAATCTCAAGCTGCATGAAGGGAGTTTCAGGTTGGAAATTAGAAGGAATTTATTCACAGAAAGGGTGATTAAAAGTTGGAAGGGTCTTTTCAGAGAGGTGGTGGAATCACCATGCTTGAAGGTATTTAAGAATATACTGGATGGGAAAAAAAAAAGAAAGAAAAAGAAAAAAAAACCCAGCAACACTGGTCAGGGAAAGGGAAATTGGAAATCTTAAACAAAAATAGAATCTTAATCAAACTGTATACTGATTTTCATACATTAGCCTGCACCAGTTTATGGCCTTAAGATAGAAATGTTGCTTGATTTTGTCGTGAAAGTAGAAACAGGCTGTTAACTGAACAAAAATAATTGCATCTCAAGTACAAACATTTCAAGAGTGCATTAAACCATCTGTTCACCATCTCTGCAGAGGTATTAAATAAAATCCTACATTTTCTGCACAGAGAAGCTGATAGCAACAACCAGATATACTAAAGTATTTTACATCTCTGCAGATGGTTTAGGAAATATCATCACAAACTTGAAACATACTTGTTAAAATATTATGAGATGAACATGTTTTGAAAAGTGCCTTTCTACAGTTTATACTTAAGAGATACATTTATATTCTCTGTAATGATATAATGACATAAAATATCTATAGTTATTTTTCTTACAGAATTAAAATTATAATAATAAAAATTAATATAATTGACTCATATTTCACTTGTATAACACATTGTTATATTCCTGTACTTTATGCTGCTCAATACTGAGTGTTGAAAATCAGTATTCAGATTTTGGAGTGTGCAGATATTTACAGAGTTTAAAATTGTGATATATGATAGCAGAAGTAGCAGACTGAGGTCTATGTTTCCTGTTATGAAGTATTCTCATTGGAAACTGAACATATCTTGAAGCAACGTCTTGCTATTCTGCTCTTTTGTGTTATTACTTTCAATTAGGAGAATGGATTAGGTGGATTTACCTTCTTTTTCCTCCTATCCTGGTTTAAGCAGGGATAGAGTTAGTTTTCTTCCTAGTAGCTGGTATAGTGCTGGATTTAGGTTGAGAATAATGTTGATAATAGAGTAATTTAGTTTTTGTTGAGTGGTGCTTACCCTAAGTAAAGGGCTTAGTATTTCGTGCTCTGCCGGTGAGGAGTTGCACAAGTCAAGAAGGACCCAAGCTAGAACAGTTGACCCAAATTGGCCAAAGGGATATTCCATATCACAGAATGTCATATACAGCATATAAGCTGAGGGAAGTTGGCTAGGAGGGGCTGATGGCTGCTCAGGGATGGGATGAAACCACTATCTGTCAGTGAATAGTGAGCAATTGTATTTGGTATCACTTTTCTGTCTTGGATTTTATTGTTTTCCTTTTTCATTACAATTATATGTAATTATATATTGCTTGCCATTGTTTATTATTATTGTTGTTGAAAGGTTATTGTTTGCTATTGCTATGGTTATTATTGTTATTCTATTACTTTATTTCAAGTTTTAAACTGTTCTTATTTTGATGCATGGGTTTTGCCTTTCTTTTATTTTCCCAAACCTGTGTGAGGGTGGTGAGTGAGAAAGTGGCTGTGTGGTATTTAGTTGCTGGCAAGGGTTAAACCATGATATCCCCCTGAAAAAAAACCAAGGTAAACCTGTGTAAGACTGTAAAAGGAGCTACAACTCAAAAGGAAATGTCAGAATCAATTAACAATTGAAGAAAGTGAACAGAGCTCTGAATTGTAAGAAGAAAAGGATCTCAGAGAAGTGTCCTTTGTCATTTTTGAGAAAAACAGAAAAATGAAAGCTGAGTTCTAAAGATTGTAAATGTGTATGTGCTAGCAACACAATGACAACTTGACTAGACTTTAGCAAGACAGTGACATTTGACTGGACTTTACAGATAAAAGGTTTAAGGTACTGCACTGGTAACTTTTCTTTGTATAGGAGGTTCCTATTCACATTTTGAATGTAGTCTTTCACACACAAATGAAATATAGCTGGCTATAAAATGGCCACTGGAAAGCCCATGGACAGGCCAGAGAAGTACAACAGTTTCCATTCTGTTTCTCAAAAGAACAGATAAGTAAAAGTATTTCAGCTGGAAATCAAACAAGAAAAGTTTCTACTATGTTGTGCTTTCAGTCATAAAAAACTGTTCACAACATGGTATTCTTCAAGTTTGGATACACTGGATCTTTTGTTCTGTTGCTTATTGGTTTTCCCCATAAGATGAGACACAACAAAGCACATAAATCCCTTCTGATTTTCTAAAAACTTTTAGAAGAAAAATTAAAATGTTGACGTAACTATGACAAAATATGATAAATAAAAAAAATAAAAACACCACATAAACAAAGTAGGGATATTTGCTGTTTAGAATCATTATTTCCTTGCATAGCTGGAAGAACACATGGAGTATTTTAATCCATAGTTGTGGCTAGCAAAAATAGCCTGTGGTTGAAAGAAGCTATCTATCTTTACCCGATGGGACAAGAATGAGTTTTAAAAGAAAATGACCTAATAAAATATTTCACAAGCATAGGAAAGCATGCTAAACCCAGCTTTAGAACAGGTTTCTATTGTGTATTTCATTATTCCCACCATTTAAATGTTTGGGAGTTTGGTTATTAAAGATAGAATACTCTTCTAGGCATAGTACTGCTTCAACTCTACAGTATATGGTTGATTTCTTATTTGGAAAACTACCTCAATAATGTAAAGTTATAACACAGATTTAGGTATTTGTCAATGGACATGTGGGCAATTTGTATTTTCATTTACTTTGGATTCACTGCATTACCAAGAAGCAATCTTTCAAACCAGCTGTGAATAGAAAAGATGAGAAAGGAGGCAGTTTATCTTCATGTAAAGAAATCTTCCTTTTTACAGGGACTATAAAACACGTGCACACTTGGCCTAGTCATACATACTTCTTACGAAGAGTATCACTCAGCATAGTGACCACAGAATACCTCTAAATATATTGTTTATTACTCTTTTTTCCTTTTCAGAGAACTATGAAAAACAGCAGTTTTGCTGAGTGTTTCATTTTGTGGCTTTTTGTATAATCAAATCAGTGTATAGAATTGCTTTCTGAGAGAATACTGGCTAGTGAAATCAATAAGAGATCTGAGAGGTGTAAGATATAGCCTATATTTAAAGACAAGAATAAAAGAACTCCCTACATTACTATATGCCTCAGTTTTACCTTATGAGTTGCTACTTCAATGAGAAATAGTCATGAAGATCCCCTAAGTAATACTAGGCTTGGTGGAAGAGTAGAGTAGCTTAACAACTAATAATTAATTTATAAATTTGACATGACGTATTGTATCATCACAGTGGTTAAGGTTTAACCACTATGTTCTATATAAATTATAACAATAAATGGTCATTTCCTACAAAAACTTACTCCTTTCTTGAGGGCACTATATGGATATGTAAGTTGAGTCCCAGCATTGGTATACAATCATGTTACTTCTAATGTTAATTTTAGTAATGGTGGGGAAAATAAGTTGAACTGACTCCAGAATTCTAAACAGACTTATTGGACAGATCAGCATAGAAACGGCTTTTGATTAGTTGCAGGAAGTAAAATATAAATTGTATATATAATCTGAATGTTTTAAAATTTTACTTCTGGCTCTCTTAATTCTTCAAAGGCAGATTTGTTTGACAGTGCTGGTGTCTTTGTTCTTTTTCTACCATGCAAAAATGATTGCAGAAGAAATATCACTCTAATATGGATTCAGATATAATCAGATATCATCTCTGGCATTAAAAGTTGCTAATAATAGCAAGGATCCTAAATAAGAATTCCTGGTGAGATTTTTGGTCCGCTCTTGTATAGAAAATGGAATGCAAGGACAGCTTACTAATTAGGTCCAGCTATTTGCACCTACTGATCTGTACTGCAGTGTTTATGTTTTTGCTTGCTGCGGAGTTTATTAGGACCCTTTACATTTAAAGAATTTTAGCTCTGCATTTATTACCCTATTTCATTACTAAGTGTGCTTCAATAGAGTATTTGAAGCAGATGTGATCTCAGACTAAGTGACATTTGTGGTCATTTGGAAACCCAAACTATTAGGTAACTGCATCTTCTACATTTTCAACTTTAGTTCCAAAAATGCACTCATAATTCACCTGTTTTCTAAGACAAAAATATTTCAGCATCATAAAATATTTTGCTATAACAGACTCTTTGTTTCCATATGCATCTGTCTTTACCAAACAGCTCATATTTCAGCTTTGCTGAGCACAAATGGCTGAGACAGAATTTTAGAAAGAAATGCACATGGTGGGGTTAATGGATTTAAGGAATATTTGCTTTATCCTCAAACTATCATCAAATCTGGATAAATGACAGTTATTCTGGTACTCTGGGCACAAGGCTGCAGTGGTCAGCAGAACAGAGGTGGCTTGTCCTCCTGGAAAAATCAGGATGGCTGCTGCCAAGGAGAAGATGTTTATGTGTGGGAACTGAAGAAATACAGCAATACCAAATTTTATTTTTTAGGGCACTTTTTCTGTTAATTTGTACAGCTGAGAATCTTGAAACAGCTCTAAAATTCTTGAATCCTACCTGACAGACCAGAGACTGAATATGTTCCGGGGAAGGTAAAGACCAGAATATTTCTTTATTTCTGTGACAGGATTCATCACATTTTTTTGAATGTCACATGTCATTTTTATGACACACATTTATTTACATTTACATGGTGCATAGTTGTTAAATTAGCACTGTTTTACTTTCTTATGACCATCATGATAACCATCTCTGAGTCTTATGGAAATTCACATAGCAATTGAAAATAAAGCAAAAGCCAGCATTCTAGTCTGCAACACAACTCACTGAATTGCTTAATCGTAAACATAAAATTTATTAGATTTAGTGAACAGGTCCCGTTTTTGGCAAGTAATCACAAAGGCTCAGTGCCAGTTCGTTATTTCTATCATTCAATCATGAAAACTGATATATGCTATTAATATGCTATTCACGGCTACTGAATGCCAGAAATAATTCTGGTGTTAAATCAGACTTCTTGCATTATTCATGATGTTCTCTTGTAATATTATTTTTGCAACTCAAAGAGAAACAAGCAGTATTACTACTTTGGGAAATCAGTCACATGAAACTATATTTGTCTTTCATGGCCATCTGAAGAAATTCTAAGCTTTGATTTAATTAAAGGTACATATCTGTGCTGGTGCAATATTGAGGCTAAATTTCATGTTAATAAATTAATAAAACTGGACAAAATCTTCCCTTAAGGTCCTTGATCCTTAAAGGTTAACAATTCTATGATATGAAGTAAATATATTTTGAAGAACATGTTTTCAAAATTGCAGATTTTAAGCAACAAAACTTTTTTTTTGTGATCAGGTGCTAGTCACTTGAGTATTGTGATTAAAATCTGCAGTTCACAACAAGAGAAGGTAACAACATGTGTGGCATGAAATCTAATCTTTGACTCACCATCTAAATGACCTTGTATCACCAGTCATTTCTACCCAAATCTACAGTGTTCTTTTTTACATTTCCTTGGCCAGCAGAACCATATTTTGTCTGTTAACTTGAGTTTTGTCTTACACAAGACCGTGTTTCTAATACATAAATGGGAAAACTCATTAGCTTTCTCAATGAGACTGCGTCATGGTTACAGGGGCCAGAACTAGTTTATCATTGCGTGTGTAAAACCAAAACTGTGTATTCTATACTTCTACCATTGTTTCAGATGGACTGTTGATAATAAGTCACTAGTAGCAGCTACCCAGGGCACACCTGGCACCTCAGGCCACAATAGATAAGGAAAGAGACAAATCCTGGGGCAGGGGAGTGTTTCTTTTCACATCTGTGACTCAGTTGTGCTAACTCCTTGCTGGGGAGGCATTAGCATATTCACACCCACCTGGAGGGGTCCACTCTGCTAATGGACCCAGCTGCACTGGCATAATAGGCAGTTACAATGACCTAGATCATCTTGGCCGCAATCACACAGCACCTACAGGATGTCCAAGGGATCAGACCCAGCTGGCATGGATTTAAGAGGGTCAGGTCTTGCTTGACCAATCTGATCTCTTTTAATGACCAGGGAACTTGCCTGTGGTATGAGGAGAAGGCTGTGGATGTGTCTACCTGAACTTCAGCAAAGTCACTATCTGCCATAGCAAACTGCTGGAAAAGCTGGCAGCTCATGGCTTGGACAGATGCACTCTACACTGTGTTAAGAACTGGCTGAATGGCCAGGCCCGGAGAGTGGTGGTGAATGGTGCCCCATCCAGTTGGCAGCCAGTAACTAGTGATGTCCCTCAGGGATCAGTGCTGGGTCCAACCTCGTTTAATATCTTTATTGATGATCTGAACGAGGGGAGAAAATATGAGAAAATTTGCAGATGACACCAAGTTGGTGTCAATCTGCTAGAGGGCAGGAGGGCTCTGCAAAGGGATCCTGGCAGGATGGATAGATGGGCAGAATCCAACAGCATGAGATTTAACAACTCTAAGTGCCGAGTTCTACACTTTGGCCCATGCAGTGCTATAGGCTAGGGAGTGGCTGGAGAATGGCCAGGCAGAAAAGGACTTAGAAGTACTGATTGACAGCTGGTTGAACATGAACCAGCAGTGTACCCAGGTGGCCAAGAAGGCCAATGGTATCCTGACCTGTATCAGGAATAGCATGGCCAGCAGGACTAGGGAAGTTATTCTTCCCCTCTACTCAGCACTGGTTAGGGCATACTTTGAGTTACTGTGTCCAGTTCTGGGTCCCTCACTTTAAGAAAGATATTGAGATGCTTGAACATGTCCAGAGAAGGACAATGAGGATGGTGAAGGGACTGCAGCACAAACCCTATAAAGAGCAGCTGAGGGAGTTGGAGTTGTTTAGTCTAGAGAAGAGGAGGTTCAGGGGAGACCTTATTGCTCTCTGCAACTACCTGAAAGGAGGTTTTAGCCAGATGGGGATCAGTCTATTCTCTCAGGCAACCAGTGACAGAACAAGAGGATACAATCTCAAATTGCATCAGGAGACATTTAGGCTGGATGTTAGGAAAAAATTTTCACAGAATGATTGACTGGGCATTAGAATGAGCTGCCCAGGGAAGTGGTGGAGTCACCACCTCTGGAAGTGTTTAAAAAGAGACTGGATAAGGAACTTCGTGCCATGGTTTAGTTGATGAGATGGTGTTAGGTGATAGGTTGGACTGAATGATCTCAAAGTTCTTTTCCAACCTACTTAATTCTGTGATTCTGTGATCAAAGAGTCCAAAAATATTCCATGACTCACAGCATTAAACCACACATTCCCATCTGAACCTGAGCATATATAATCTTAGGAGTTTGGGACTTCTGGTACCACCCGTCGGTTGAGGAACAAAACTTCAACAGGACTGTGACTGCCACCCTCAATGAGACTGCAACCATTCCTTTGACAGAACTGTGAACATCATCCTGAACAACAGGTTTCCTTTGCTTTTGTTTTGCACCCAGAGGGACCACATGGTACTCAGCACAGGAACTAAATGAGCACCATGCTGTTCTTGCCCCTGGGTGCTGTGTTGTACTCTGTTGTTGTGGGTTAAAATCAGTTTTCTTTGTGTCATTGTATGTATTGTAATTTTTTTATTATATTGTAACTCTGTCTTGTAATCTCTCTCTAAATTAGGTTCATTTTTTTCCTGCAGGTTTAATTTTAAACCAGCACAGACTGCTAATGTAGTATTTAAGACCTGTATTATTAGTAATATTTTTTTAAGGAAAACAGTCTTTATCACTTTGGTTTTTGGTTCACCTTACTGTTAGTACCATCAAAATCAATGTATATATGTCACTGTCTGTATGTGCCTAAGAAGGTTGTACTTTAGAGTCTAATCATTTTTAACTCAAAGCATCAAGAAAATTTAGTATTGGAAAGTCTTATTATTTGTTTCTCTTTTCCTCCAGGAAGACTGCTTTTATTAAGCAGAAAAAAAAAATTAGTAACTGAAAGGCATTAATGCAGAAAAGTGAAAAATGGGCTCCTTGGAAATAGTTCTCATGCTCTGAACAAGCTTTCTCTTTCATTTTTTCCCCCTCCCTCCCTCCTATTTTCAAATCATTGCAAGGATAAGGTTATTTGAGGTGTTATCAAATACCTCCTGCCAGACTGATTGTGATGTATTTCCTAAACTTTACTCTGGCTTTGACTGGGTGATCCCAGCCACTGCATCAAGGGAATGGCTCTTCTGCAGCAAAATTAAATTCTGTCATACCCAGCTGTTTTGTTCCACATTGTGACAAAATAATCAAGAAGTTTATGCATTTTTACTAGAAGTCATAAAACAGTGAAATTCATGGCATCAAAATAAATTTAAAATATAAAAAGATCACTGATATGTTCTTTTTTCCCGTCAGATTTGTTGACTCGTTCAAATGCATTCCAAACATAACCTTTGCAGTCATAGGTTCTGATGTGTTTCTCTATATTTTTTGTGACACTCACTGTGTAATGTCATCAGATAAAAGTTTTTCTTGGTGTTTGATAAGCTGAGCAATAGGCCAATGTGAAAAAATTCGATAAAAATGTCCAGATGCTTATTGTGTAGGTTCTATGTGACTGCAGTAGGATCATTTGATAATGCCTCATCTAGCTGCAAATTAACCACAGTAGACATGCAAAGTTCTCATCAACACTAAACAAAAAAAAAAAGCAGAGCTGTAAAATAGTATAATATCAACTATAATGCATAAAAACCCTTGATCAACATTTTTTACTTTAATTAGGCTTTTATTATTCATAACATCTTCAAAACCAGGAAATGACTAAAGCAGAATATAAAAAAATTTAGTCTGGAATAAAAAACACAGAAAAGGGGAGGGAGGAAGCTGAGAAATTAATGTCAAAGATTCTCTACCCATCTTTCAAAGGAAAGACATCTCACCAAAGGTTTTTTGCTAAACAGTACATTTAGCTGCTAAGTATTCTTGAATGCCATATTCCAATTTGAGACAGAATGAAGTCAAAAGTTATCTGTAAAACAGTGAAAAGTCTTTTATTTCTTTGTCAGCTATGTTTGGCAAGGTTTGTGTTTCTTTATACACGTAAGTTTCGCAAAAATTAATTTCAAAGAAGCAGATGTAAGTTATAACTACTACTACCGGTTGCTGTCTGCACTCATGCTGGAATTCACTTTATTCAATGTCTGTTGTAAGTGAGTGTGACCACGCTTCCTAGTGCCTGCTGAAGTTGAGTTCACCACATCTTTACCCTTTGAAGGCTTCAAAGCCTGTTTGGAGTCAGACAACTGCCTCAACACCGTGTTCTAGCCATCTTATGCCCGTTAGTGCTTTCCAGCAAAATGCTTCCAATTGCCACTGTAGGGGAAGTCAATGGGTAGTGGTCATGTCACTGATACTGACATCCAGAGGCATATTTGCAAAACCTTTAAGGAAGAGGTACTTTTCAGGACAATCTACATTTTCTGCAAAGAAAGTAAATATTTGACATTGATACAAGGAATACCTCATATTTCGTTTACTCTAAGACAAGTTCGAGTAAAAAGAAAAACAACTGGAAAGTTACAGAGAAGTAATACTGTGCGTGTGGAGCACAGGGAAGTTTGTCAGATGCTACTGAGATGATTGGCAACTGACGTCCAAATTTCCAGGTGTGTATTTGGACAACTAAGTGAAACTGTTTTATTCTTCCCTGTGTCTGGTGCATATTGTGTTGAGAAACCTCAGTAAGAGTCAGAAAAAGCCATTTAGATGAGAGTTTGGAAAGCTCTTCCTGCTCATGTCAGCCCTTGTTCTACTCTCTTGACCTGAGGACTGAGGGCTAAACCTGCATTTGTTAATGAGGATCTGGCAACCTTAGGGCTCTGGCAGGTGATATTTTAAGGCTGCTACCAGTCACAGACAGTGGTGGTGTTCTTCAAAGACCTCATATAGACTTCTGTAATAAAGAAAGATTTTAAATTCTGTCTTATGCACTTATGTAAGAAAAAAAGCACCACATTCAGCTTTTATAAAATTCAAAAGTATTTGCATCAGTGAAGCTGAACACAGCCTGGAATATCTCCTGCCTGATAGCAGCATACTGCTGAAGAAGAAAACAATAAATTAATCAGCAGAAATATGAAGCCAGGTCAAGAACTTGCAGATACTCGAAAGATACAAAATAAATCTGAATTTTGAAAGGCTGGAGGATGAGTTCTCTGAAATGAAGATATTTTTCTTCTTTTCCCAAACTTTACCTTTTCTAGAAATGTTCTGCAGGAGGTAAATTTCAACATGAAAATATGTCATATCTTGGAAGAGCGCATGAAGTCTTAGGGTTGCTGAGAAGTCTGCAAACAGCTGCAAGCAAGTCAGCAGCAAATGCAGGAGGAACAGACACATTCAGCTCGTGGTGAAAGATTAAGTCATGCAGTTCACCCACTTCTTTCACTGACCAATTTTTCAATGAAACATTGCATTCTCAGCTGTTTGCACCAACAGGCCAATAGTGTAAAAAAAATCGGAAATTACAACACATATGCAAAATCAGGAGAACAACAACATGATATGGTTTTATGATCCAGTTATTAAAATGCCTCTGGCCAAATTAAAGTGCAAACTAGACAATATCTCAAAGTCAATAGTATGGATTTTCATTAACAGTAAATGTGAGGCAGAGAGAGAGAAAGAAATACTAAAAGTGGGGCAGGGTAGAGGAAGGGAGTGACAGAGAGAGATTAATAGAGAAAGTATCACCACTCCGTGGAACACAGCAGTGTCCTGTTCTTCTGTTCTTCTTGATGGCGAGTGTTTTCCAAAAACATAGAATCCACTGAATTAATATACATTCAGGAGATGCCAAGAACCTCCTCAGGGAATGGGGGAAGCTTTGCAGTCTCTTTTGACAGAGTCTGGATTTGTTGCCTCTCTAGGATCACATGCAGTCTTCTGGTGGTGGAAGGCCTCAGGAATGAGTCTGGGGGGTGCCTTGAGGGTCTTTGATAGTTTATCAACCCTTCTCAGCTGCCTCTCACATGAATGTCCTGTGTCTACATGGTTTTCCCAGAGCAGGGTGTTTTGCTCTGTTTGTTGTGGGGACATTTCACCATCACACACGCAAAACCTCCACCACCCAATGAGACTTACTTAGTTCTCCTCAGACCTGAGGTGATTAGGCAATAGTCTTATTTGAAGTTTTCCCTTCACAGTACAAGTTCCAGTCAGAAAGCATATTAGTGAAAGGGGGGTGCTTTAGTGGTTGTGGGCATACAGTGGCTTCCTTGACAAAAAGGCTTTCTATGAATTTGGCGAAGTTTAAGACATCAGCAACCTTTCAGTCCATCATATAAAGGCAAAGGATCAGCTCTGTCAAGGGAAGCTGAATACAGTGGCCTTCAGGGAAAAGGTATTGCTATTTCCAGGCCCACTGGAACCAGAGTTGTTCACCCCTCATCCAAGGAGTTTTCTCATTCTCAAGTTCCTTACAGCCAGGATCCTGCAATTCTCCCTCCCTAGTAGAGAGAAATAAGACTAAATGCGTATGACCACTATAAACATACACTCTCCAACTACAGACAAGACTGCATGCACAACCCAGCGGAACCATTCCTTTCCTGGTACTTTAGAAAGGGCCAATATCCATGCAAAATGACTGAGACAAGAAGTGATGGACCCACACTGGGTTGAAACAGGGCACTACGTCCAATCCAGGGTGAGAGTGAGCCAAATTGTGGGGCACAGCAGGGACAATCAAGGCTGGTGGTGCAAATAAAAATACGTATTCCTCTGAAGTCTTACAAATGTGCTTGAAGGTTATTCATCCTTTTCCTAGAGAGGTAGATAATATCAGAAATAACTTCTTCTCCCAACTAAATAGGGTAACAATAAATGCTTGCAGTAAGACCTACAGTACAGTATGCCATCTCTTAAAATGTACATGCATCATAAAGTTTTATGCTTAACAGACATCGTTTAAATAACACCCATATTCAGAGAATATCTGCACTACAGCACCAACTGCCAGAAAATACGATGACTATTCTTCAGTGTGCTACAAAAAGTGAGACTCTAATGACACTCATTTGACATTAAATGTGATTCACTCTTGAGCTAATAAAGACATTTTCAGTATTAATGAAACTAATCCACCACTACAGATTTCTGCCTTCTCACTACAATAATTTATTCATAAAGTGTTCAGTTTTTCCTTAGAGACTCTGACAGAAAACTGTACTCAGGACAGACATTTCTAAGAGCACTTCTAAGCTGGTCTCCAGCCCATCTCTGACTTTTCCCCTTGCTGTCCATGTTAAGATTCTTCAAGCAGTCAAAATCTGCAAACATGATCCTATTTGTATATTTTCCAAAATGAATCTATGATCTGTAGGACAAAAATTTTTGTCATCACATTTGTATGTTTTTAGTTTAATATTTCTCTGGCTGTCATACAGTTGTAAGACAGGCTCAGGGGAAATAATATAAATAAACAATAAAATTGAAATTAAAATAAACTATAAAGACAGAGTGTATTAGTAACTTGAAAATATTTTTAAAACTGTTCACACCTTCTCCCTGGAAAAACTACATGGGAGATGATTTGAGCAGCTATTTTCAAATAATCACTTATAGGGAAAAAATACTTAGAATCTAGTTCAAAGTTTACATAAGATAATCATGACCAGCAAGAAAACAAAACAGAAAAGTGACATTGCAATAATATTCCTCATCTAAGAGGAAAATGTCTAGGTCTGTGTATCCCATTCCCAGGCTTAACTGGTTGCTCCATCTCCCAATATTTGACCAGCAAACTGAAAATCAAACAGCAATGGCAGTGGGTCTCCTTACTCAGATTGTCCAGGACACTGGTTTTGGCACCCTGATGACCAGGAATCGTAAAACTGTTATTCTTTTTCATTGCATCTTATGCTATTACTTGGGGATACATTGAGAATCCAGCTACATACCTATGTATACATTAGCTACACTATCAGATTCAGTTGCTTAAACGTTTGGAATGAGAACACTGCCACTATATATAAAAATAATTTTGGTGTAAGTGTCACAGTTGTCTGAAACAGTGCTAAACCTTCATCATTTTTGTCTCTTCTATTATGTCTTCTACTTCTCTTTTACTCTTGATATAGCTTCTGTAATAGTTTTTTATTCTTCTTATTTGCATTACACTGGAATTGTCATAATGGAACATAGTTTAGGCAATTTTTCCAGTATTCTGCTTTCTGGACATCAAACAACCATTTGACTTATATAGTTCCTTCTTTAGTTAAAGAACTCAAAGAATAAAAAAATATCAGCTCTTAATTTTTCATGAGCTTAAATTCTCTTGAAATAATTTAAATATACATCTAAAACCCAAGAATACAACTTTGGCCTTTCTGAAATGCATAGTAAATCTCTTTTGGATCTGTCAATATTAACCTTGAATTATTAAAATCCATATAAAAATTATATTACTGAAATTAATCTTACTTTATAACAGGAAACCTTAGGAGAAAAAACTATTTATCTTCCTAAACAAATATTCAGAAAAGCAAACTTGTCATCCCTAGCTGCAGAACTAATAACTTTACTCTTACAAAAACTTCTACGATTAAGGAATCAATCAGCAATATACTAGTCTTCATTAAAGCAAGTCACTTTTATACTCAGTGAATTCTTCCAGAATATTTTAACTTAATTCATCTTGGCACTATGGTACTTTAGGTTGGTTTCTTTTCCTTCTAGGTATATGTTCAGCTTCAGATCACTCAACATTAAATCTCTCTGCTATTTCCCCTTAAATTTCCTACCAGCATACAGACTGCCTCACCTCCAGTGTTGTAGGTAATCCCTTTCCTCCAGTTAATTTAAGAGGTATTCCCACTGCATAGATTAAAAATAAAGATTTTAAATTGCCAAATAATCTAATCAACACCTTTTAACACTTAACATTAAATACACGTGGTGGACTTCAGCGTAACAGTTTTCACTGGCTGCATTCTTATTTCTAACACAACTATTTCAGTTAAATTTGGAAAAAAAAAATTATTTCCATTACATTTAGTTTCCAAAAATGGCTTTCTCAGAACACAGCGAGCAGGCAGCACAATTTTCAACAAATAAAGTTGTTGTTCTTGTTGTTGTTAAACAACAATGTTATTATTAAAGCTTCCATAATATAAGAATCCAGTCTTACTGTTTAATTGTCTGCTGAAAAGCGCTTTGAGAGTATGCAGAAAAAGGTAAGAACTTGATGGATTAGAATATTATGTCAGTAATAAAGATAAATGATCTGCTTCACAGAAACTGCCAAAGAAGAGGCCTTTTATAAACAGTTAGAAAAAATAATAAGACAAAACGCTGGGTGTTAAAAATGTGAAAAATGGGATAGAGAGGAAATGGACACTTAAATTCCAGAGCATAGTTTTTAAATCCTAGCAGCATTTCTAAAGAAATAAAGGATTAAATTAAATGAAGAAAAATTTTGGGGTTTTTTATCCTAACTTTTACAGCATTATGGAATGCCACAACTTCAGAAGAGGAGCAGCATGAATCAGCAAAAGAGAGATGCAAAGTAAACTCCAGGGAGTATATCTTATTAGTGAATCCTTTGAGATCCTTCTAACCATGATATAAGAGGGAATCTCTTCAGGACTTTCATCTTCTGGGTTTTGTCTCTGTGAATACTATTACTGTTAAGCATTTGGGAGTTACTAACTCTGTCCAGCATTGTGGGGCAGCCATGTCATCATTCATTCCAAATGGTAGGCACCTATTTTATTTACGAACTTTTATAACAGACCTTTTGCATTGTAAAAATAGTTAGTTGTTAAACAGTGCATGATTCATTGAAGATTTGAAGTCAATATTTCCCAAAATAGACAACAATAAATCATGTGCATCATTTGCAGTCTTTTTTGGATATAAACTATTTTACTGTATTTATATGTAAAATACTCAAAATAATAAAGAAGTATCCTCAACAATAATATTTGAAAAACATTCTTGGATGCCTGCCACTTATTTCAATTTTAGGAAAATGTGTACATTGATTAATTGCCACGATAATAGTATCTATAAATTGATTTAAAGTGTTGAGTGTTGAGACTGCCGTTTTCTTAAATTGTCTCCAATTTTTATTTGAGCAGATCCTGTTGCTAAAATGGCAGTGGCTGATGTTATTTTTTTAACTGCAACAAGCAGAGCCTTACTTCTCTGTGCAGCACTTGTTAAATGTCCTTTAAGCTTTCAGAAGAGCAAAAATGAAGTTTATCAAATCTGTATTGTTTAAAAAATTGATTAATCTGTATGATAAAAAAATTACTTTCTAAACTTCTAAGTCCTTACACAAGTTTTGTGCTTTTTAATTCAGAGTAGAATATATGTAATTTTATTTTTTAAAAAAAAGGAATGATAGTTTTTCTTACTTTTACAACCATAATGTATGAATTTATAAAATTTTAGAATAATAAATGGGCTATTTAATTATTTTACAGTATTTAGTTGTTAAACAATTAGATTTTGCCTTACACAATTGTAGTTCCAGAAATATTTGAGCAGTTCTAAAGGATAAAGAATCTGTTGCCATCTATACATACATATTTCATTTCTGGTATTATTATGCTATAAAAATACAGGATTTAGATTCATAGCTTTTTAAGTCATATAACATAGAGCACTTGTGGGTTTTTTTGTGATCCAACTTTAAAATGCTTCCTTATCAAATGTTTACTTGTTAAATTTATTTTCAGTGTCTTGTAAGCTGTAGTCTTTGCAGTGTAGGGTATAAAATACAGAAAAATTGTAGATTCTGAGGCAAATCAGTGTGTTCTTATTAACTGTTGTTCCATCTGTTCCATATGGTTTGTTTTCCCTTATGATAAATTAGCATCAGAACCACACTGATGGCATGCTTGACCTATTGTGGTATATGAGACAGTTCATTCACTATTTGTGACTTGTGACATTGTAAAATATCACTGCTGTACTACCACACATATTTAATAATATCACGTATATATCCTATGAAATGCTAAAATGAATATAGTTTTCTAAAACTTTAATTGAAATCAAGTTTTAAGAAATTGCTTAAAGCCAAGGACACAAACCCTAGATAAAGAGGATATATGTCAAATTTCTAATAACTGTTACATAAATTTCTGTTCAACATAGTGTGTGTCTTTAAAAAACCTCTTGAAATGCACTGGTAGTTTTCAAACTAATGAAAAAAGTAACACAATAATTTCAATTATTGTTCAGAAATTCATAGCTTAGGTAATTGTCTTCTTCTAGTACATTAATTCTGTTGCATCTGATTTCTGGACACCTTCTCTTGGCAGGTAGGCTGGACTGATCTCTGATCCTGTGATATAGAAAAAACTGAGATCTGTTCAAGTCTTGAAAATATTCATTGACTATTGCATTCACATTGAAATCTATTTCTCATTCTATCTCAATCACTGTCGACACTAAAACTGCAAATGGGTCTATTTTATTTTCCCATATTTCCCACATTTTTAAGATGGACCTTGGAGGGTCCAGAAGATGCTGATAATAAACAGTAGCTTATAACAGAAAAGTAATTTTTCTTACAGAGATATTCACAGTCTAACACATTTAACTACATAAAATATACCTATGAAATACAGAGTACAGAAACGGTATACCACCTAGACACATAGAATCACAATACATAGAAATAGGAAATGTCCCTGTTTAGGGTGTAGGACCAATGTTTTATCTACCAAACTGAATAGCATCAACATAATTCCAGCAGACTTACCAGCATGTGCTGGCTGGTTATTTTCCCTTACCATCTGCAGCAAATGCAAATACATTACAAGGAAATCACAAATTGCCCACTGAGGTAATTTTTCTTTGTGTCTACTTCTTGCTTAGGAGTACATGACCTATCACCAGGTAGCCTACTTCTGTTGTAAGTTGCCTTTTATCTGGGGCAACTGTCACCAAATCAAAGAGCTGGTTTTAAATACTAATTATAAACCACATCAATGAAGACTCAACACTGTAAATAAGATAATTGCTGAACAGACACAGACACATACTGCACAACAGACAAAATTCAGTTGCACTTTTCTTCGTGGAAAGACATAGCATATGGTTTCATTTATTTATTTTTTTTACTTTGTTGTATTCCTGATGAATATTGCTTTATTTTTTCACAAAGTAATGTAAAAAATTGTAGCATAAAGTTATACATCCATAACAAATTCAGCAAATGAATAAAATTAATCCCTTGAGGGTAAAGGTTAGTCTGACTCTAGATTGTGATGCTTGTCTTCATCAGTGTAGGAATTTGGAAGAGCAGATCTATAGATTTTTGCATGATTACTACAGGAATAGTAGCATGAAAGCAAAAGGAACTGTCAAGTTTCTTAACCGGTAGTCAAAGCCAATCGTCCATTCAGGCTCTTAGCCAGTATCTGTGAGATACTGCAGAAAACAGGAGTTAAAATAAAAGAAAGTTAAAATAACAGGAGTTAAAATAAAAGAAGGTTTACAGAAGAAGAAAGCTAGCAAAAAGGGGTCATATTGGCTCACAAGGAGATTTCATAAACACTAGTGAAACATCTAATGTGTTTAGGAGTCTGAGGCATGCGAAGAGTGTTCGGCCATGTTTCTGATAAACGCAAGGCAACAGAAAATGGAACTGCAGATACCCTTTTTTGACCCTGCTAGCCATACATCAAGAAACCATAAATTCCTGTTAAACCAATCCCCAATAATAATTTTTTGTCTAAGTCATACAAATCTTCTAAAAATAATCCTAAATAAATAGTATATAAGGACTTGGAAAACTGAGGGTTGTTGGGGGAGAAGAAACCTTTCCACTCAAACCTCAAGGGTAATTGGCAAGTTACTCCCTTCTTCCCTCTCTCCAGGGATGCCTTGGGATGAGATAAGCTTTTATATGTCTATTAACTGCTCGGTTTAGAAACTAAACTTTTGCTTTTCTTAATAGTAATATTCTTAATAGACTGTTACTTTAAAAGCTTGTGCTTATGTCTTTTTTCTTATGTGGTTGTTTAAATTATGTTTTGTAGCAGAATTTATCCCTTATTACCTAAAGAACTCATGAATTGTCACAAAATCTTTAACAAAAAATGTTATTTCATAGTTGCTCAGAGTAAATCTTTATAGAGAGGTACTAACAGTTTTCATTGATGGTGGAATAATACTTTTGAGTAAAACTTGCTGAGAGGTTTCCCTGACTAGCAAGTGAAAGGTTCTTTAAAGGGAAATATCGAATATATCTTTTCCAATTGGTGTATTTATTCAGTGAAATCCATTGTGCACAGGGTTGTTGATGAACTGGTTGGAATCAATAAAGGGTTTTGATTTTCCCAGAAACTCTGACAGAGAAATAAAATATAAGAGGTAGTAGAATCTCCTCTTTCTAAAGTTTAATTCTAAACGTCTTTTGAAAGGTTGTGTAAAGCCATCCCTCTTTTACGGGACAACATATATATATTTAGAATGTCTTAACATTGAACCTATGTAGGTGCTGAAAGTCAGCAGTAATGCTTATTTTTGTTTACAGAAGAACTGTCAGTGAATGTAGTTAGCTTGACATCTAATTGCAATATATCTTCTCAGTATGATCTAGACTTTCTTACTATTGGAGGATGATATTCTACTCTACTCTACATTGACCAGACTTTTTTGCCTCCTGGTTAGATTTTTCATGCTCTAAATATGCCATTCTCTGAGAGACGGAACTTATTCCCTTCTCATTTTCTAACACATCCTTTGGAGTAGTAGCAACGGCTCAGGCTGGAAAAGTGCCTGAAATAGAGCTATCCAGTCTGTTACTATGCATATTTCTCACAGGAGCAACTGGAATGAAAAGGCCACTTATGCATTCTTGCAAACACAAACTAGATTTTTATTATTCTGTATCACTCACCAGTTCTACTTGCATTTCAAAACAAGGAAATGCATAAGCATAAAATGGCTGTAATAGCAATAACATCCCCTGCCACTGCCAGGAACAGTTTGTACCAAGGAAACACTGGGCATATGTTGATGTGACAGGCATTGGCAAGGCTTGGTTGCATATGTTGGACTGTCAAAACACCTTTTTAACTACCTCAGAGGGTTTGTACTATTTTTTTTTTTTTGAGATAAAATTTGGAAAACAAATGAGTTTCTTCAAAGTTTCAAGTAAGTGTTCTTATCCAGAACCACAATAAATTGAGCTTTTTTGTTTGGTTGGCTCTTTTGTTGTTGTTGTTGGTTTGTGTTGCTTGTTTTTTTTTTAGTAAGTTTTAATATGTTATTCCTCCGTCCATGAGATCTGACTTAACTTCTTTCATGGTAATATATACAGTGTCATAATTATAATTTTAACATATCTGTAGACTGATTGCCTTGATACATAAAGTAATTATTATTGTGTGTTCTGTAAACTTTAGTACTTTTAATTCCTTAGGTGTGAACAGAACCTAAGTGCTTTCACTCTTATGTTAAAGATTTATACAACTTGTATGCATGTGTACATGAGTTCTTGTATGTATTACTCTGTGTGTATGAACACATACAAGCACGGGCTCATTGAATACCTTTAACTATCGCCTTTACAAATACTAGTGAAACTGTAAAAAACTCACTAGATTTCCCTTGGAAGACATTTTCTCATTCATTCTTGAAGCAAAACAAAAAAAAGCAAAAAAACCCAAAACAAAACAACAAAAACATCAACACATAAAATTCAGATCCAGTCTTGAAAACACTTTCTTTTTCTAACATTCTTGGAAAATGGATGAGTTTTACAACCTACCCAAATGGCAAAGGAGTGTGTCCAAATCCATTAAAGTCAGAGAGATTCTTTCCATTAACTAAAATAATTTTGGGATGAGGCCCATGGCACATGTTTTTTGGTGATTTGTACTAAAAATGTGAAAGAAACTACATCAACATATTGAAAGTGCATACTGAAACGTGCTTTTGTGCTATACTAAAAATAGCTGGTAGATCATCTTTATAAAGAGAGATCATCAAGGTTGTTGAATAACCAGAGTAATAGCTGTCCAGATGTCATAATGAGATTTATGTAAAATATTGTGTGGGCAGAAATTATAATTGCTTTTTTTGTTGTTTTTGCCACAAAAGAGAAGATTTCATTTTTCTATTTCTAGCCCTGTGAATTTCAGTTAACAGGCAGAGATGACAGTTTAACTCCATCTTATCACTACCTATGTGACAAATACATATATAAAAAAATGTATAAACACGGGGCAGCAAAATTTTCAAGCCTTTTCCTAAAATCATTTCTGTGATATGTATTGCAAAATCTGGCGGTTATGAGAACTAAATGCTTTTCTGTTTTAAACTTTATATTTCAGATGAGTGATATTGCCCCTCAATATTAACTACAAAAAAAACCCAAACAAACAAATCTGAAAGATAATATTCAACTATATTGAATGCTCATGACAGCTGTTTGAGGAGAATTACATAACTATGCTGAACTTAGTTAGATTATTCACAATATGAAAAAAAAAAAAGCACACACAGTATTATATACCAGATGTGCACTTCCTTAGAGAAACTGAGCAGTTCATATGAAGAAGTTATGCATATAAAATACATCTAGACAGTTCTCATATTGGTTTCCCTAGTATTTTCTCAAATACGTCATGTTTATCATGGAGATGTCTCAGATTCAATTCAGCTTTAATACAATCTTGGCAGTTTACACTTGGAAATTGCAAACTGCTTTATTTCAGAGGACTAGAAGACCTCTCCTATGAAGAAATGCTGAGCAAGTTGGGGTTCTTCAACCTGCAGAAGAGAAAGCCTGGGGAGAACTTGGTGCAGACTTTTAATACTTCAAGGGGCCTTATAAGAAAGATGGAGAGACCTGTAGTGGCAAGACAGGGGACAATGGTTTAAAATTAAAATATTTAGATGAGATATTATTATGAGCGTGGTTGTTGTGAGTTGACTTTGGCTGGATGTCACATGCCCACCAAGCTGCTCTGATCAATTCCCTGTCTCAGCTGGACAGGGAAGAGAAAACTGTAAATGATTGCAATCCTAAAGGAAAAGAGAAGGGAAGGGAAGGGAAGGGAAGAATTTAATAAATCAACATTTAAAGAAGTGCCAAGCANGGAGAGGAGAGGAGAGGAGAGGAGAGGAGAGGAGAGAATGCAACACAAGGTGAGCCTTTTCTTGTAAAAAAAGCTTAGATCAATAGGAGAGAAATTTGTATACAAAAGCAATATGTTACATGAGGATAGATTAAAATGGATAAATCACTGCTTACAAAGAAGTTGAATTTACACCCCAAAAGTTTTAAAACTGTTTAAATGTGTACATTTTTTCTTTATTTTAGCTATTAAAATATTGCCTAGTGTGATATCATCTCTGTAGCAAAGGAAGCTCATAAGGGACAAATATTTTTGGTAGGATTCCGTAGAAAAATCAGAAAAAAGGTAAGAAAGTTAGACCTTCTCAAGGTACTACATTCTCATTACTACATTCTCATAACTAAAGCTTTTTCTCTTCAGCACTGTAGTAAGTATGTGTCACTGCTCTCTAAACAACTAATTTTATAGTTATTCTATATTATGGAAGGACAAATTAGATATTGAAATAATTTATTTGATTCCAATTTTTTTCTTGTGCATTACAAATAGAATTAAGAACTTTCCATTCATGCAACCAGGTTTTGTACTGATTAATATTGATAAATGCTAATATATTAATATTTCAAGATATAAATATTAATGTGTCCAGGTTTAGTGGACAAAATATTGATTAATTAATTATGGATACAGAGGTATTAAAGAAATAATTTGTTATGAGGTTGGAAAAAAATTAACTTAAAACTATTAAAATACCAAAAACCCACTGAGGAACACCCAAAAACCGCTTCCCAAAAACAACCCACCAACACACCCACACACAAAAATTCCCCCTCACGCCAGGCAAATAACAAACAAACAAACAAACAAACTTATTCCCCATTTCAATGTCCGAAGGAGCAGTTGATCTAAGATAGATGGCAGGGAGCACTGATGGCTGTGGGGGAAAGGCAGCAGCAGTGATGGATGGAAGGTGTGCACCTGTATCTGGGAACTCTCTGGGAATCACGTCACTGGAGAGAAAAAAACGACCAGCAGAACACGTGGTGATTTCCAAGATGGCGGATAGCGGAAAAGAACACAGGCGCTGACATCAGTCCTCCTCCGGCGAGCTCCCAGGTGCAAAAGAGAGTGAATACTCGAGAATCTTCTGCTTATGTATACCTCTGACTCTCTCCAAATCTCCGCCCTATGCGCCTCCCCCAATCCACCCCAGAAAAGTGCAGTCTCACTCCTCGCTGAATCCTCATTGGTTTTTCTGATGCTGCCCCACCCCTGGCTCCACCTCAACCCTGCCTCCAGGCTCCCACTGGCTGAAAAACATGGCAGTGCCGCATGCCATGCCAGAAATCCGACTAGCCATGGCTCCTGTGAGCCCCACCCTCTGCCAGTCCTGGCTCCAGGAACCCTGGGCACCCCTGGCACCCCCAGCATCCCCAGCCCCTCCATGGCGCCATGTCACCACCGCTGGGGCCAAGGCAAACGTGCCAGCCACAGTGATGGAGGGAGCCATGGGGAGGGGGAGAAGGAAAAAGGGCCAGCGATACCCCCTCTGCACTGGCCCACGTGGTAGGTGGCAGAGGGCTGGGCAGGGCAGTGCAGCATGGCGTGGCATGGCCTGGCCTGGCCTGGCCTGGTTGGGCTTGGTTCGGCTCGGCCCAGCTCCATTTGCTGGGCCCACAGCCCGATCTGCCCCTGTGGCACATGTCAGCCCTGCCGCCTGACCCCAGCAGGTCCCCTGGCAGCGTCCGGTGCCAGTAGTGCCCACCCAGCCTGCGGTGTCCCGCCACCTCCAACACCATGCCATGATATCAGCCACGCACCGGCCAAGGGGCTGGTGAGCCCCCCGCGCCGCGGAGGGCAGGACCGAGCATGCCTGCCACCACCAGCCATGGCCGCCCACCTGGAATGGTAATGGCCATGGCAATTCACCTGCCGCACCCGCAGACAGCGGCCCGTGTGGGGCTGGGGGGGGGAAGCCTGGGGAGAGGCCCACGACTTGTCTCCCCCTCCTTTCTCACCTCCCTCCTGGTATGCCTTCACACGTGCTCTCTCTCTCCCTGACCGCTGTGCCCGCAGCAACCTTTCTGTCCCAGCAACCTCGGTCCCTCCAGTACTCCCGAGCACCCCCAGCTGTCCCCGCAGTCATGGGGGGCAGCTCACATCATGAGATGATGGTCTCCCCAAACACCATCCCTGCCCCCTTTGTCAGTGTTCTTGTACTACTGCATTTATTTTTTTCTTTCAATTTTATTCTTTCTATTAAATTATAATTCTGACTTGCGATCTCCCACTGGTTTGATTTTAAACTAGTACAGAAGAGAAGAAAGAGAAGAAAGAGAGAGAGAAAGAGAGAAAGAGAGAAAGAGAGAAAGAGAGAAAGAGAGAAAGAGAGAAAGAGAGAAAGAGAGAAAGAGAGAAAGAGAGAAAGAGAGAGAAAGAAAGAAAGAAAGAAAGAAAGAAAGAAAGAAAGAAAGAAAGAAAGAAAGAAAGAAAGAAAGAAAGAAAGAAAGAAAGAAAGAAAGAAAGAAAGAGTTGAAGAATGTGGATGCTGTAGGGAGGGACAGAGAGAAAAAAGTTTTTTTGAGAATCTTCTCTGAATGGGATTATATAATTAGAAAATTAGACAGTAAAGGAAAAATGTTCACCAATGCTAGAAAGTTTTCTTACACTATTCCAACATTTTCAGTGAGTAGACTGCCAGGTCACTATCAGACTATCAGAGTGCCGGGAGGGGAAAAAAGTTTATTACAGACCATTGAAGGTTTTTGTTACCTTTAGATTTCTGAGTTTAGATAAATCTTATTATTCAGAAATGCTAAAGATACAATATCATTATAATCATCATCTTATAAACTGTTGCTGAAACCTTCATCTATTAGCTTAAACATTTTAACTACAATGTTATATATTTTGCAAATATATTTAAAAAAAAAAAAAAAGTTTAAACTTTAAAAGCGCAGTGGTTATTGTCAGCATTTCTGTTAATATTTTGGTAACTATTGTAGAAATTGTCCACAGTCAAGGGAGTTGAATATCAAATGATTCCTGATCTTCCATTTCTTCACAATGTGTTTTACTATATTCATAATGTTACTATAACTGGGTATGAACAGGCCTTGTCTGAAGTCAAAATAATATATATAGCATACAGCGAAAAGAAATATTGTTCTGATAATCTATGAAAATAATGCAAATTAGATTAAGTTCTTTAGAAAGACTGCTCAAAATCAAAATGTTAGACCTCTGTTTCTCTGGACCTTAAAACTAATTTTTGTTAACCCCTACCATGCAGAGTACATTGATTAGGGACAAATATGTACACTCAGGAGAAATGCAGAAAAGATTGTTCTAGCAAAAAGTTGTGATTTATGGGGTGAAAGTCTACATGCAATAGTTTATTAAAGTATGTCTAGTTCACATTTATCTTGATTTAATGAAGAAGTATATTCTAGGACACTATGAAGCTTGCAGTTCTCATAAATGTGCTTCAAAAATTAATCAGTGTGGAACCCCTAATCTGAATCCAATAAAAAGCATTTGAAATTACATTTTCAGGCTACTCAGCAACAAATTCTTTTTAATCGTTTATATTGACCTTGCTTCTCTAATAAAAAAATCCTCTTTTAATGTGTAATGTTACCCTGAATAGAAAAGACTTAATTAGGCTTCATTTACATGATCAGGAATCATGAACAGATTAAAATTTGTATCGCAAAATTGTGGAGCATCAGTTAGATTACATTTGATATGGTAGTTATAAGAAATTGTATTGAATAAATATCTGCAGCCTAAGGTCAAATATTATTATGAAAATATAAATCCCTATCTGAAAATGTAATAGTGGGGGGGTTTCCCTTTATATTACTGTCCTCTGTAGAAAGAGGTTGAAGTAGATCCATGTATATATGACTGATATTTTAATCTTTATAAGATAACATATCTTTTATAACATAATTATTTTGAGGAACTATATGACAGAAGTCTTTTCATGGTTTATTTTACAGAACAAAGTCCTCTCAGTCAGTCACTTTTGGTGGAAACAAAGCTTAAGAAAAAAAAATCATTTATTGTGAGTCAAACTTAACATGAAATCCATTTCTCCATTTGTAGCTGTCATTGCTTGAGTTTTACTTTATTTACCATTGAAAGATAAAATTTTTTAAAGGCAGCATGAAAACAGTTTTGATAAACAGTAAAAGTAGAAGATGTCCTCTTACTAATTATGCTTCATATACCTAAAATAATCCTCTTGTCCTCTTTCTAATTATGCTTCATATACCTAAAATAATCCTCTTAATTACTTGTTAATTGGAAATGGAGTTCACAGATGAGCAATTTTATTATTATACCTTTTTCTTATCAATTTTTTAACTTCTGCCAGATTGAAGGAAGTGTAAAATAGGTAGCACTGTCAAATATTTCTTGAAACAGCAATGTTATACCAACAAAAATAACTGATAAGGAACTCAGGCCCTCAGCCCTAAAAAGTGCTCATCTTTCTCTCATCTTCAAACCTGAATAGTAGAAAATGCTTTGAAGGTACACAGAATGATACATCAGTGTAAAAGTCTCGAGAGTACTCACAAAAATGTTGACGCAGGAAGACATGGTATCTTACCTACTCAGATCCAAATGTTTACTTTGAAGTAAAGAAAAATAAAACATCTTATCTTCCCCTGGATAAAGTTTCTCTCTGGTGATCCATGATGTGAATTGAAATAATAGGGATCTCTATTCATACTCTCTGGATCTGTACTCAAAACAACCACTTTTTTCACTACCGGCTGACACACTGAGCAAAGAAGATAAAGAGATTGTAATGACATTTCGATGAGTTGGTCTCCAAAATATTTGTCCTTCACCTGTCAGTCCTAAGAATTGTAGACTATGGGAAAGCAAAATTGCTTAGCTTAAGAAAACTGGTTTCCATTACTATTGCAAGCATTTGAGTTCCTATATATATATATATAATTAGCTTTAAGCTTTGACCAGTAAAACACTGCTTATCTGATAAAATGTGATAGCTTCAGATATATTGATTTATTTGGTTTCTGTGGTCAGGTTTTGATAGCACGGAGGGGCTATAGGGGAAATTCCCACATGTCCAGCAGAGCCAATGCCAGCCAGCTCCAGGATGGACCCACCACAGGCCAAAGCCAGGCCTATCAGGAGTGGTAGTAATGCCTCTCTGATAACATATTCAAGAAGGAAAAAAAAAAAAAGTTAAAGGGTAGGTGAAGATGGCCACCAGAGAAGACCACAGTGAGAACATGTGACCAACAATGCAAACAGCCCAGTATCACAGTATCAGCAAGGATGGAAAAGACCTTAGAGATCATCAAGTCCAACAACTCATCATCTAAACCATGGCACCAAGTGTCTCATCCAGCCTACTCTTGAACACCTCCAAGGGCAGTGACTCCATCACCTCCCTGGGCAGTCCATTCCAATGGTGGATCACCCTTTCAGTGAAGAATTTCTTCCTAATATCAAGTCTAAACCTCCCCTGATGGAGCTTGAGACTGTGTCCTCTTGTTCTGTTGCCAGTTACCTGGGAGAAAAGATCGACCCCCGCCTGGCTACAACCTCCTTTCAGGTAATTATAGACAGCAATAAGGTCATCCCCGAGTATTCTCTTCTCCAGACTAAACAACCTCAGCTCCTTCAACCACTCCTCATAGGGCTTGTGCTCCAACCCCTTCACCATCCTCATTGCCCTTCTCTGAACGCATTCCAGTAACTTAACATCTTCCTTGTACTGAGGGGCCCAGAACTGGACACAGTACTCAGGGTGAGGCCTAACCAGTGCCAAGTACAGGGGAAGGATGACTTCCCTACTCCTGCTGGCCACACCATTCCTGATGCAGGCCAGGATGTCATTGGCCTTCTTGGCCGCCTGGGCACACTGCTGACTCATGTCAGGTCTCTCATCCACCAGCAATCTCAAGTCTCTCTCTGTCTGTCCACTCTCCAGCCACTCTGACCCCAGCTTATAGCTCTGCATGGGGCTATTGCAACCAAAGAGTAAGACTCGGCACTTGGACTTGTTGAATCTCATCCCGTTGGAATCTGCCCATCTCTGCAGCCTGTCCAGATCCCTCTGCAGGGCCTTCCTACCCTCCAACAGATCGACACCTGCTCCGAGCTTGGTGTCATCTGCAAACTTGCTAATGAAAGACTCAATCCCATCATCAAGGTCATCAATGAAGATATTAAACAGAACAGGACCCAGCACTGATCCCTGAGGGACACCACTAGTGACCAGTCGTCAGCTGGATGTGACACCATTCACAACCACTCTCTGGGCTCAGCCATTCAGCCAGTTCCTAACCCAGCACAGAATGCTGGGCTGCCAGCATGACCTTCTTTTCCCTCCCCTCACCTTGACAGTCTGATAGTGACCTGGTAGTCTACTCACTGAAAATGTTGGAATTGTGCAAGAAAATTTCTCTGACAGAGTGTATTGGTTTTTCTGTGGCCAGATTTTGGTAGCAGTGGGGGGGGGCTGAGGGAGAGGCTTCTTCGAGAAGCTGCTGGAAGTTTCCCCCATGCCCAGGCTGGGCCCGCTGCTGACCAAGGCCGGGCCAATCAGTAGTTGACAGAACGCCTCTGTGATAACATATTTAAGAAGGAAGAAAAAAAAAAGTAGTTGGAAATGAAGATGGCTGCCGGAGAGGAGCAGGGTGAGAGCTTGTGAACAACAACGCAGACACCAAGGTCAGTGAAGAAGGAGGGGGAGGAGATGCTCCTGGCGCCGGAGCTGAGATCCAGATGCAGCCCATGGGGAAGACCATGGTGAAGCAGTGACCCCCTGCAGCCCATGGAGGACCACAGGAGTGCAGAGATCCACCTGTAGCCCGTGGAGGAGCCACGCCGGAGCAGGTGGATGCTGGGGAAGGCTGTAGCCCGTGGGAGACCCAAAGTGAAGCTGGCAGGGGACTGTAGCCTGTGGGGAGAGGAGCCCACTTAGAGTAAGATTCTCCTGTTAGGATGCGTGGCTCGTGGGGCCCACGCTGGAGCAGCCTGTGCTTAAGAGACTACACCCTGTGGAATTTTCAACCATGCGGCAGCAGTCTGTGAAAGGCTGCTGCCCATGGGATGGACTCTCGCCGGAGCAGTTTGTGAGAGGAACTGTAT